>JAHHFK020000876.1:0-38316 GCA_024533555.2 Aedes koreicus | reverse complement strand
AATTGGTCTCCGATCCACAGGTCATTTGCATCACATATAAAATTTGGTGCATTTATTTTTCGACATTTCAATTATTTCTAGATGGCGATTGGAAAAAATCACAGTTTTGCCAAAAATCCAATTTGTCTTTGCAATAACTACTATGAAATTATTTGGTCATTTGGTGATACACATATTTACACATGATACGTTTAGTTAATAGATAGAGTTAATTGCTTCTGGGTTAAAATACTCAACAACCCCTTTTTTACGGTAAATTTCTCAAATCTGAGTTGTATTGTTGAGAAACTTGATTTTCGTAATGGCAATGAACCAAGATTACCAACGCTTTGACAGTAATTTTCATGGTGACAATAGCAGTTAAGATTATTGTATTTTTTGTGAAAGATGGATGAATGGATAAGAAAATTGCATCTATAAACATCATGTCTTACGCATGGGATCGAACACAACCATAAGTAGGGACTGCATGTTACCCTCGGAAAGGGCCTATACGCTGCTTATATCAGGGCTCATTGTGTCTCCAAGTGTCTCACCGCTTTCGTTTCCTCAAGGATTACTACTTATATAAATTATATCTCACCGTCCGTATCTACTATACTGTTCAGATCCTTGTAAAGATTGGACTCGGAAAAAATGCGACACTTTGTTTTGGGTGTAACTTTTTATCGCGTGGGTAAAAATTAATGAAATTTTGAGCAATACTAGAGATTTGAGTGTGATGTTTCGCGATTTGTCAAGTAGTTTTCAAGATGCATTCGAAACAAGAAGAGCTACGCCAGCAAACCTTGGGCGCGGTGATCGATAATCCTGGTCAGTCGCACAGATGGATCGGCAAAAGGCTTGGAATCCACCATTCCACCGTGTCCTGCGTTGTGAAGATGTTCCAGGAAACGAAGACCATCGAAGTATTCAGATACTCCCTGGAAACCTGATCCTCAATTGGACTTGTAAGACCCAAACTGAAATTATGGGAGCTCTCAAACTGCTTAACAAGTTTTTGAGCTTTTTCCGCATTTGTGAGCAAAATTGTATCACCTGCCTTAAGCGGTGGTGTAGGCTTTTGAGGTATTTTCAATATTCTAGAGAATTTCCAGAAAGGTTTGGAACTCGGATCTAATTTTGACACATTATTTTCAACATGTTTGTTCCTCAGGGCAGAGAAGCGTTTTTTAATTTGTTTTTGTAAAACTCGCCATATGACTTTCATAGCGGGATCGCGTGTTCTTTGATATTGACGCCTACGTACATTTTTCAGACGACTCTGAAGATCGTCCTCAATTATAACTGAATCGAACTTAACCTCGCATTTTGGCACTGAAGCAGCTCTTGCTCTATTTATTGAGAAACCCAGAGATTCAAGAGCATTATTAATTTCATTTCTTGTTTGCAATGGAACATTAGGATCAAAGTTGTATGTATTCCATAAATGTTTGATATTGATCCCAATTAGCTCTATGTTAGTTGAAAGTAGAACTGATGGAATAAAAAATGATTTCTTGAGATATTTCAAATGTCACTGGAAGGTGATCAGAACCAAAATCAGCATGGGTAATCAATTGACTACACAGTTGACATGAATCAGTTAGGACCAAATCAATAGTTGAGGGATTTCTGGCTGAAGAAAAGCAAGTTGGGAAACACTAATTTGTTGCTGCATGCACTCTACCAAAATTTCATGTAAATGTCCCCTGAAACCGACACATGCAAGCGTGCTTTACCACAAAAGAATGAGTTGAAAGAGATGAGAAAACAAATTTAATCAAACACATCTTGTGTCAAATTGTGTATGTGTCAGTTTCAGGAGACATAATTTAACACGAAATCTTACTCTACGTTCCCCGACTTTTTACAAACATGAATTACGTCTCGTGTAAAATTCATATTTTCTATGTATGTGTTTTTTCAAGGATTTACTCAAGCAAATCAGTTTTTTTTAAAATGAAAATACACACAAATTTCAAGGTCCTGGCGAAAGTGTCGTAGTGTTTAACTACCATGGGACATGTTTGCTTAAACTTGTTTTCTTCTCCTTCTTTCTGTATTATGGAGGCTTTAAGTCTTGGGCTGTTTCACCACCAGAGGGAGGCACATACACCTTACATATCGCACCCATCAACACATGAGTCATGCTCCCTTCCGAAGGAACACGTGACCAGAGATTTTTTCACCTCAGAAAATCTCACCAACCCCCTCCACCAAAAACCTAGGAGAAGAGAGCCGATTATCACAGGCCGACTACTGTGATACCTACAAAACTGTTTCTGAACACAAATGTGTATCAGTCTTCCTGATTTTGTTAACTGTCGAGTACTTTTTCAAACACACGTATCTGATTTTGTAAACAAAGAGGGGGGAAAAGATTCAAACGTTAAATTCTTGAAACCCTTAGCACTTTCATGCAATCTAGGACCACCAAGACAAGGAATTACATTTCCCTAGCATGATGGTGATGCTACTTTGCGTCAGGGTGCTGAGAGTTTTGAGAAATTGACGTTTCAATCTTATTTTCCCTCTTCATTTACAAAATCAGATTCGTCTGGTTGAAAAAGTACTCGAGAATCGTTCTTTGGAAAAAAAAACCGGTTACTTCAAAACATATATTTGAAAATGATATATTTGTTTTTTGAATCTCAAACTGTTTCTGATAGTCAAGCCTAAATATCCGATATTTTTTAATTCTATCCACGACTAGATCATAGGCTTACTAAAGAATTGCATTCGTTTAAACTTTTACAAAATCTTTCAAGGAAAAACAAAAATCACTAGTTGATAAAATTCGGGCCAGCACTGCTTGTAACATGTTTCCATCGCCGTCCCACGAAACCTCATAAAAGCATCATTGAACATTTCAGCAATCGATACCAGTTCAATTTCATTCACCGCATGAGCCACTGCCACTGACTGACTTGTGGTTTTTGTTAATTATTTATAGCTTTTAGCTTGTTAATAGCTTTCATCCTTCCTGCATCCTTCCTCGGAACGAGCCATTTCACATTCATTCGCATGGCTTCGCCTCACTACTATTCCGAGCCGACTAACGCCACTTTAGAAAGCAGAAACACAAATCGTCCATTGCGGCATTAAATCAGCTGGATGAAAATTGAAATTCCTCTCGTAGCTCCTATGTTACTTCCCATTACATGATTTCAACAACAACAAAAAAAGGATCCCTCCGCTCGTGCTCAAACTTAATCCCTTCATCCCGTTGACGACACAAAGGATAAATTCAAACGACATCCAAAGGCAGTTAGTCGCCGCCCGGGCCACGGAATTAAATGAAATAGAACCGAATTTCTACCTGTAAAACGCGACGAATAAGAATGGATCGGATTTGAGGCAAAAAGAAAAGGATTTTTGTTCTTAATTCTAAACCCGATGTTCTTTTGCTCAACATCTAGTCGTGAAGCCGAATGGAGGTTGAAGGCTCAAGACAAATTACCCTCGCTCGGGTGCAGTTGATTTCAACAAGAAAACCCAACGCTTACAACCTACACACAACAAATCCCTCAGTTTAAAAGAACGCAAAAGGTGCCAGAGCGGGATTCCCCAAAAAAAAAAAAGGACGAGATAGAAACTGGGTGCACAACGAGCGCAATGATACAATAAATTTTCCTCTCACTATAGAATCATCTCAACTCCCCGTCCCACTCGTGGGTCGAGGACGAATGTATATCTCCCGCACTGACCGGATTTCCTTTCTTCTTCTTTTTTTCTTCCTTTTTCTTTCTTTACTTTTGGCCGCCCTCTGGAACTCGCCTGGGATCGTCAATCAACCCGGAAATGGGTGTGCTGCGCGTGTATGGCGGGGTTCCAAACCGGAATTTTCATCCCATTTCACACCCCACCTCCAACCACCCTGGCTGGCTGCAGTTGGATCGGACGATATCGAGGAGAAGGAAGCCGAGATGAGTTTCATCCATTTCCAGGTGAGATTTTGGGATCACTTCGGGGACACTGGGGTGCAAAAATTTTATCCTTATTATTTGGTTTGGAATCAGTTTGAGTTATGGTAACGTATTTTTGCGATTGAAAAAATCAAGGAACAGAACCACTTCACATACTGAGGTAGCACCTTCGTAGATCTATAATATCTTAAAACTGATACTGACAATATCGACAATATGAAGAAGTACTTACAAAAAGAATAACTAAAAGAAACTGTTCGCCTAATATCACCTGCAATCAAGATATTCGAATCCTTGCTTCTTTAACTAGTAGAACAATGGTAGAGTGAACAACAGCAAAAGGATGATTTTTTTTTCAAAATAACTGCTATCAAATTTGGGTCTCACAAGCTTGTTAAGTTCGAAACAGATTTCTAAAAAAAAAGGACGAGAACTTTGGAAATTACCGTTGAGAAACTAAATTTTGAGTTAACCTCTCTTTAATAATTAACCATATTCATCAGCTTTTCAAAGGTTCAACCGAACAAATTTAGTAACAAGTTTCAATGTTTTAACTTTGTTGAAGATAAATCCTGTCCACGTTAAGTTTCGGACACCACAATAATAGCAGCAACACAAATTTACACATAATTCCAGAAAACCGATTGTTTATTTCACAATAACAGAGTAATATCTACATTAGAAACAGTTGATTAAGATGTTCTTTTTGTAAAATTCTCAATTTTTCTGTGGTACACCCGCCATTAGGCTCCGTACGTTATCCTCAGATACGCTCGCCGAGACGATTCTTCATCTGCTCTTGAAATTCTCTTGAAACCATTTGCTTTCTTGTTAGTTTCGAAAAGTTTCCGCTTAACTAGAGCCCAGTACTTCTCTATTGGGCGAAGTTCAGGACAGTTTGGTAGAGTGGCAGTTTTGGCACGTATTTGACCTCTTGACGGATTTCGCATAGTGACAAGTGACTTCTGATAAACGGTAGCAACCGCTTTTACAGACATTCTTTCTTGTACATATCCTTATTGATAGTGCCGGTAGATACGAAACATTCGTTCGCATTGACCGTTTGAGCTGGTGTTGCGACGGATATTTATTTTGGCAGCATTGTAGTTTGTGGGGTTTACCCTCCAACATAGCCTGTTCCCATCAGTTCAAAAGTCATATCCCTTTAAAATCTTAAATAAGATGTGATGATTCTCCACTTATCACAGGGAATTTTTACCACTTCAGTCTATGAAGCATTTGGCGAGAGTTAACACAAAAGCCCTTTGAAAAACCTCTTCAGAAATTGAAGAATAAATGCTCAGAGATCATCACAGCCGGTTGAATATCCAAGGGGAACCGTGGCAGAAATGAACAACGCTTAAGTGCTGACGACAACTCTCAGATGGCACTACAGAGCACCTAAATTCTTTGTCAAATCCATCCCCAATAATGTTACCCTTTTCAACCTCAGGTAAACCGCGAGTAATCATTTTCATTCATGTTATGATGAAGTGGAATTTCAATAACACATTTTAACCCATTGAACGGTATTTTTCTCATCAAGAAGCAGCAAAAAATTAAAACCAAAAATCTGTTTTGATCCATTCGTTTGAATATAATAGTAATTGCGTCAATCTTAGCACAATAATTCACAAAGTAATGAATAGAATGTCATGACATGTTTACAGCTTGATACTAGATTGATACTTAATGTAAATAAGGTAAATTTCTAAACAAGCGCCATCTATATGTGAGACTCTAGACTTTTCAGCTCAACTGATGCTAGACGAAGTATTATCACAGAGGACAGACGTCCATCTACGGTCTACTACTTGTATAAAACTTTAAACGCACATTTAAAATGTATTTCGTTAAGCTTCTGGCAGGCGGCGCTGCAATTGTGCGATAACTGTCACTTAAATGTTTATCAATAAGAAGCCTAGCACATAACCTGAAAAGTTTTGTTTGTTTTTTTCTGCACTTGCTTCTTATACCTGCTGCCCATACTAGCTTTTACACACGTTTTTTAAGAAAAGATATATGGACATCCATGTCTGTTCTCTGTGGTAGTATGTCATTTTTGTAATGCCCGAGTAACAACCATATATGGGTCATTCCATATCAAGTGACCGGAGAAATGCATCGACCCTCTTCGATTTGAACTAAAATTAGCTGATATACTTGTTCTAGGCTATTAATATAAAAATCCAAAGTTTAAGACCAATCGGTGAACCCCTCGGCCCATGGGCTGTCCCAATTTTTTTTAGATTTATGATAAGTCTATATTTTTTTTTATGAATATCTCAATGACTAAAAGAGCTACAAACAATAAATTTTTCTTGAAAAAAATAAGATTTGCTATCAATTGAAGATTTTTTAATATTTTTTATATCCGCTTCTTATTTTAACAAAAATTAAACACAACAGACTTCCTTCTCTCACTAAAATTTTACACTTCAAATATTCTTATCTCTTAGCGCCTGCGGGTTCTAATCATAAATTTACAACAAACACCCACTAATTTTTTTTTTTTCTCTCACTTCTTCTTAACCTTTATAACAATTTTACACTTTTTCAGAAATATAGACTCATATTTCTCTTCTTAAACTCTTTTTCTCAAACACCTTTTTTCTTTTTATACCCCATATCCTAACTTTCTTACAAAAATTAACTCAAAACAAATTTGCTCCTCCCTATTTTTAAAATTTCATATTTTCAAATTTGTTAGTTCATTGCCCAGTGAACAAGCGAACGGAACAGTTCGTTCGGTCAGCTTTCCGTTGCTTTGGAAGCATTTCACAAGTTGTTTCAAACCTTCAGCACTATTTTTTTTTCTGAGTCGCGAGTGAAATCGAGTCTTAGTTTTCTGAAGTAGAAAACTTGTTGTGTGTTAAACAGTGCAACAACGTCATTAATTGCAATTAGCGATATTGCCACGACCTAACAACCATATTGCTCCGCATCTATACGGCACGCACACCAGCAGTCCATCGTGTGTAGCGTGCAGTCGATCATCGGCTTACCACCACCGACCCAGCAACATCATCATCGTCATCATTATCATCATCGTTCAGCTCAACGTCTAGCCGGCACACGCGGCCACGGATCGTCGTTCGACAACAGCACATTCGTCGCCCGGCTGCAGCAGATCAGTGATATATATATAAGATAAGCTTTTGTTCTCTTTCTTCTGAATATATTGTTTTGTATTGTGTGGAGAGTGAGTGAGAGTGAGTGAGAGTGTGTGAGAGCGTGTGAGAGAGTGTGCTTAGGTTTAGTTTGTTGTGTGCTTAGGTTTAGTTTGTTTATCTGTGATTGATTGTAGATAATTACGTTAGCGGTTGAGCGTCATAAGCTCCCACGGGTGCGACATGGATGATTTGTCGGAAGATGATTCATCCATGCCGCCAAATGATGGGGTAGCTCTTAAAGTTACCCGATCGCGTGCTTATCCAGATAGTTCAGCTGGTCCTTGGGTTGTCTATTTTCGGCCCAAAACGAAACCTCTAAATATTTACCAGATTTCAAACGATCTGACGAAACGGTTCTCGGCCGTGACCGAGATAATTAAGGTGAGACCCAATAAATTAAAAGTTGTTGTGTCCAACCTTAAACAAGCTAACGAAATTGCTGTCTCTCAGTTTTTTACACTGGAATATTTAGTGTACATCCCAGCTCGAGGTATTGAGATTGAAGGGGGTGGTCACCGAAGCGAGCTTGACCCCTGAGATCCTGTTGAAGCAGGGGGTTGGTCGCTTTAAGAACCCTCTGCTCCCTTCAGTCAAGATACTGGATGTGCAAAAACTAGGCACAGTATCGATCAGTGAGGGTAAAAAGAAATTTACCAACTCAGACTCGTTTCGTGTGACCTTCTCTGGTTCAGCCCTCCCTCAATACGTCGAGTTGGGAAAACTTCGACTACCTGTGCGGTTGTTTGTACCTCGGGTCATGATCTGCCAAAAATGCAAGCAGATGGGACATACGACCTCCCATTGCGGCAATAAGGCACGCTGCTCCAACTGCGGGGAGAAACATGAGGATGGCGCCTGTGCAGACAGCACACCAAAATGCGCTTTCTGTAAGGGAACTCCTCCTCATGCTCTCTCATCGTGCCCGGCGTACAAACAACACGGGGAAAAAATAGAACGCTCGCTAAAACAGCGTTCCAGGCAATCTTTCGCCGAAATGGTGAAAAAAGTCTCCCCACCACCCAATGCCAATACAAATCCCTTTGCTCCTCTGTCAGATGACGAGTCTGACTTTGATTCGGCTGAAGAGGGAACATCGTTCACTTTTCCGGAAGGTGCTTCAAGGAAGCGAAGACGCGTCCGCCCACGGAAAGTTGCTGAAAAGAAGCCCGAGACCAGCATGCCTACTTCAAAAAAGGTGGGAAAAAGGAAAATCCAATTCCTCCTGGTTTTCGTAGTACTAACTACACCCAGGACTTTCCATCTCTTCCGGGGACATCCAAAACCCCTGATGCCCCAATTTTAAGAACAGAAGCCCCTTCCTCGACTGGGCTGTTCTCATTTGATAACATTGTCGAAGGTATCTTCAAGTACCTCGAAATTTCTGACCCTCTCAAAAGCATTGTTTTGGCAATGCTTCCAACAGTGAAGACTTTTTTGAAGCAATTGACAATTAAGTGGCCCCTCCTTGCAGCTATCATCTCCTTCGATGGATAATTTTCCAAATGAGGTCGGGGATTTGATCACTGTTCTACAGTGGAATTGTCGAAGTTTGATTCCTAAATTGGAATCATTCAAATTTTTAACTCACAATACCGGTTGTGATGCTTTCGCTCTTTGTGAAACATGGCTCTCTTCCGAAATCGATCTTCCGTTTCATGATTTCAATATTATTCGTCTTGATCGTGAGGATTCACGTGGAGGAGGAGTACTTCTGGGGATCAAAAAGTGCTACTCCTTCTATAGAGTGAATTTTCCTCCTATTCCAGGTATTGAAGTTGTCGCATGTCAGGCTGTTATTAAAAATAAAAGCCTTTGCATTGCTTCCGTTTATATTCCTCCTAGAGCCTCAATAAACCGAAAACAACTTTCAGATATTTGTTCGGTTCTTCCTGCTCCGCGGTTGATCATGGGAGATTTTAACTCTCACGGTACAGGCTGGGGAGAACTGTACGACGACAACCGGTCTTCCTTATTATATGACCTCTGTGACAACTTCAATATGACAGTTCTTAACAATGGAGAAGTAACACGTTTGGCTGGAACATCCTCAGTTGGCAGTAGATTAGACCTCACACTTTGTTCGAATTCATTATCGTTGGATTGCACATGGAATGTGATTCAAGATCCCCACGGTAGTGATCACTTGCCCATAAAAATTTCGGTTGCCACCGGGTTCAATCCGTCGAAATCTGTCAACGTCACGTATGATCTTACCCGTCACATCGATTGGACAAAGTTCAGGACAGCAGTAGATGAAGCCGTAACGACGGTAGAAAGGCTTTCACCGCTAGACGAATATAACTTCCTCTCCAACCTGATCTTAGACAGCGCGCTTCAAGCTCAAACTCGACCAGTTCCAGGGACGTCATTTCGCAGGAAACCTCCTTCTCCATGGTGGGATCAGCAATGCACCGAGGTTTACCGTAAAAAGTCCGACGCGTTTAAAGTTTTCCGTAGACGTGGAACACCTGAGCACTTCGAAGTATACACGGCTCTCGAACGCGAACTTAAGAGCCTCATCAAGGCCAAGAAACGCGGATACTGGCGAAGATTCGTGGACGGGCTATCGCGCGAGACGTCGATGAGTACTCTTTGGAACACGGCGCGAAGATTGCGTAACCGAACTACGAACAACGAGAGCGAAGAGTACTCGGATCAATGGATCCTCAAGTTCGCGCGAAAAGTTTGTCCAGATTCTGTGCCGGCACGGATCATTCCTCGCGAAACCGAGAATCCGATAGATGAGATCAGCCAACCTTTTTCAATGGTAGAACTCTCTCTCGCGCTCCTTTCGTGTGGCAATACGGCTCCAGGAGCTGATAGAATCAAGTTCAACTTGCTTAAGAACCTTCCAGACGTCGCGAAGAGGCGCATGTTGAACTTGTTTAATCAGTTTTTGGAGCTCAACATTGTACCGGATGATTGGAGGCGGGTGAGAGTTATCGCCATTCAAAAACCTGGCAAACCCGCGTCCGACCACAACTCCTATCGACCCATCGCGATGTTATCCTGCATTCGAAAGTTGTTGGAGAAAATGATCCTCTTCCGTCTGGACAAATGGGTTGAGACGAACAACCTGCTTTCAGATACTCAATATGGTTTCCGTAGGGGTAAGGGAACGAACGACTGTCTCGCGTTACTTTCCACAGATATTCAGCTAGCTTTTGCTAAAAAAGAGCAAATGGCTTCTGTATTCTTGGACATAAAGGGGGCTTTTGATTCAGTATCTGTTGAAGTTCTTTCAGATAAACTCCACGCTTGTGGCTTTTCTCCATTAATGAATAACTTTTTGTACAATTTGCTGTCAGAGAAACATATGAGCTTTTCTCATGGAACCTCTACAGCTTCTCGATTTAGCTACATGGGTCTCCCCCAGGGATCATGTTTAAGCCCCCTTTTGTATAATTTTTATGTCAAAGACATTGACGGTTGTCTAAGTGACAACTGTACGTTGAGACAACTTGCAGATGACGGCGTAGTGTCTGTCACGGGACCCAATGGGGTCGATCTGCAAGGACCCTTACAGGATACCTTAGACAATTTGTCTACTTGGGCTTTAGAGCTAGGTATCGAATTCTCTACGGAGAAAACTGAGTTGGTAGTTTTTTCTAGGAAGCATAACCCAGCACAACCGAAGCTTCAAATTTGGGGTAAGCCGATAACTCATTCTATGTCATTTAAATATCTTGGGGTCTGGTTCGATTCTAAGTGCACCTGGAGATCCCATATTGAGTATCTGAAGCGAAAGTGCCAGCAGAGGGTCAATTTTCTCTGCACAATTACCGGGACCTGGTGGGGAGCTCATCCACAAGATCTTCTAACGTTGTACCGGACAACGATTTTGTCGGTTATGGAATACGGTAGTTTTTGTTTTCAGTCAGCGGCTCGGTCGCACTTCATTAAACTGGAACGTATTCAGTATCGGTGTCTTCGTATCGCGTTAGGTTGCATGCACTCGACTCACACCATGAGTCTTGAAGTGCTGGCTGGCATGTTGCCACTCTCGGATCGGTTTTCAGAATTATCTCTCCGGCTCCTCACCAGGTGTGAAGTTATGAACCCCCAGGTGATCGAAAATTTTGAGAAGCTCCTTGAGTTGAATACTCAAACCCGCTTCATGACCTTGTACCATTTGTACATAACACAGGATGTCAGCCCTTCGCCGAACATTTCCAATCGTGTTTGCTTCTCCGATTTCGACAATTCGGTTCATTTTGATTTATCCATGAAGCAAGAGCTTCATGGAATCCCAGAGCATCATCGTCCTATGATTGCTCCGGTAATATTTGCTGCAAAGTTTGGCCAAGTTAATTCCACTAAATCGTTCTTCACTGACGGATCTTTGATAGAGGAGTCAGCAGGCTTTGGTATATTTAATGAAATTTATAGCGCCAATCGTAAACTTCAAGCTCCTTGTTCCGTATATGTCGCCGAATTAGCGGCAATACACTTTACGCTAGAAATCATTGCCTCATTAACACCGGATCAGTACTTCATTTTCACGGATAGTCTCAGTTCTATAGAGGCTATTCGCTCATTGAGGCCGGTAAAGCACTCCTCGTATTTTCTCATGAAAATACAGGAGCTTCTAAGTGCTTTATCTTCGCGTTATTTTATCATCACCTTTGTATGGGTCCCATCTCATTGTTCAATTCCGGGCAATGAGAAAGCGGACTCGCTTGCAAAGGTGGGCGCTATGGAAGGCGATATTTGTGATCGACAAATCGCCTTCAACGAATTTTTCCTATTTTTCGTCAACAGTCACTTGTCAGCTGGCAGTATAAATGGAGTAAAGGAGATTTGGGGCGATGGCAACATTCTATCATCCCAAAGGTGTCGAAGAAATCCTGGTTTAAGGGGATGGATGTGGGTCGAGACTTCATTCGTGTCATGTCTCGCCTCATGTCCAATCATTATTCTTTGAACGCTCATTTATACCGGGTTGGGCTGAGCGACAGCAATCTCTGCGAGTGTGGACGAGGCTATCAGGACGCAGATCACGTTATTTGGTCTTGTGCTGAACATCGTGGAGTCAGATCGGAGCTTTATGATTCCCTTCGGGCTCGAGGTAGACAACCCAATGTGCCAATTCGAGATATTTTGGCTGTACGTGATTTGGAGTACATGAAACTCATTTATGTGTTTTTGACTAACATTAGCCTTAGATTGTAGTTAGTTTAACCTGTATGTTTACTATAAGTTTTTTTTTATCTGTGTATGTGTGTTTTTTTTTCTTTTTCAAAAAATGTTCAAGTCAAAAGTAAACCATAAATTGTATAGTTATAAGTTTTTAGATAATTTAGAATTTAAATTTAATGTGTTATGTAAACCATACCTTAAATTCCCACCCTCTTTCCCATCCGTAATTTGTAATTCCTATTAACCTCGAGACGGCCGCGAGTAATCGGCTCTATCCTCCTAACTTTAGTTTTAAGATAAATGATGTATATAAATATGAAAATTTGGCTCTGTAAAGTTGATTCGATTGAGCCTGTACAAATAAACGATTATTAAAAAAAAAAAAAGTCCATTGAATTGCCGAAAAATTCCTAACGGTTCTGGAAACTTGGTTAAACTTTAAAAAAATTTGCAGATCATCCATGGAATAGAAACAACTCTCTGGAAATTACCGGAAATTTGAGAAGCAGATTTAGCTTCACATAATTTCTTTGAACTTTTAGTTGGTACATCTTTCATGATAAAATCCGGTAAAATTCTTCAACTTCTAATTTTTACTCTCGTTTTGGTTTGGTGCGAAAAATTATCGAGTTGTAAGAAGTTTAAGTTCTTCTTAAAACTTAAGTACCCTGTGCTTCTGGGATGTTTCCTGAACTATTGGAAAGTTACTCGGTCTGCTGGGAAGATCTCTGAACTTCTAGGAAACTCTCTAAACTTATACAAAAATACTTTGAATGTTTCCAAAACTTTTTAGAATATGTATGTATGTATGTACGTATGTATGTTTGGTAGCCACCATCCCTTCCAGCGCTTGGCTTGAATGCAGCTCCACTAAATAGCAAGATCAAAGTTTCCAAAACTTTTGAGAATGCTCCAAAAATCCTTCGATGTTTCCTGAATTTCTGGGGCGTTTTCTGAAATTCTGGAAAATTACCCAAGCTCTAGGGAAGTTCTCTGAAATTATTGGAAGATCCCAGGACTTTAGGAAAGTTCCCTGAAACTCTGGAAAGTTCCCTGAACATCTTGGATAGTTTTATGAACTTCTGAGAAATATCCGAAACATTCTGATAAGTTTTCTGAACTTCTGGGAAGCTCCCGGAATTTCTGGATAGTTTCCTGAACTTCTGGGAGTAATCCTTAACTTAAAGGGAGTTTCCTGAACTCATGTGTAGCTCCCTGAATTTTTGGAAAATTTCCTGAATTTCTGGGAAATACCCTGAATTACAGGGAAGTTGCTTGAACTTCTTAAAAGAATCCTTAACCTCTGAGAAGTTCTCTGATTTTCTGGGATGTTCCCTAAACATCAGGGAGAATCGCAAAACTTCTGGGAAGTTTCCTGAATTTTTAAGAAGGATCCTGAACCTCTGATAAGTTCCCCTTATAGTTTTTGAGTAAGTCTTCAGGATAGCTATGCAAAAAATCCGCAGGGTCAGCAACCCTCACATTTTCATCGAGAGAACTAGCCGAGGAACCGTACGCCAACATCCGTTAGGCTGCTGTGCACTTTTGTAACGGGCTGACTTTTTAGCTGCATCGCAACATAGCTGAAAAAAAAATAATGAGATGACTTAAGTTGTTGCATAATGTCCAGGAACATCTCCCTTAGCATGCGGAAATGACGCCAAAAGTGCTTCTCGCCGTAGGTTGGCGTGTCGCTAAAGCTGTCCTGGAACAGCTTCTGATGAGCGAAATGGAAATCACGGTCGAAGTTGAGGCGTTTTTCATGGCGTGACCCTCTCCGTTTCGACTCTTGTTTTTCCGCTGACAAATTACAAATCAGCGGTATTTAATATCGTTTAAATGATATGCATGCATTCACACACTCACCTTCAACCAAACGAAAGAGCAAGTATTCCTCGTTTTCTGCTAACGATGCACTACGGGGAGTAAAAATTATTTCGTTCAAAACATCCATGGCAACAAGTTTGCAAAAATCTGCGATCTCTGAAAAAAAACTTCTGATCCCTGATGTTTAACAACAATAAAAACACCGGTGCGGTGACGGCAAAGTTGGTCTATTTTTGCTGGCTCTATTCAAGTATTGCTGATGCAAATCAAGCATAAAAGTTTTTCCAAAAGTAGACCACCGCTGAAGATGCCCTTATGATATACAATGTTTTTAGTGTTGCCATTGTCTGCATATCATAACATCGCTGATGGTTTGCCAACATATGAACAAGTGACATGTAGGTAAATATTGTACTCGAAAAAACGAAATACTTTCTTTTGTGTATAACTTTCTATTTCATGGGTGAAAACTGATGAAATTTTGGGTAAAACTAGTTTATTGTGTAATGTTTACATGTGCAAAATTTCTCTTTCTAGTGGTTATCGAGATTCCAACAAGAAGTGTTTCGACAAAAAATCATGGGTGCGGTCGTGGAAAATCCAGGCCAGTCCCAGAGGTGGATCGCGAAACAGTTGAGAATCGACAATTCGACCGTGTCCCGTGTGGTAAAATCGTTCAAAAAATCCAAACGACCCAGCGGCGAGCTGGCCGTGGAAGAAATGCGAAGACGACCGACCCGGTGAACGCAAGGAAGGTAAGGGATTTCTTCAACCGCAATCCGAACCATTCGATTCGGGACGTGGCAAGAAGGTCAATTCTTCTGTTTCGTTTGTCCAGCAAACCATGAAGTGGGCCGGGCTTCATATCTTCAAGGTAAATCACGCGTAAGCAAACTGATTGGTGGCAAAATCCCACGCCAGGAAGCTATACCGTGAGTGGTAGGTGCAGCTGAAATGCATCGTAATGGACGACGGGACGTACATTAAAGCGGACGCCAAGCCGATCCCCAGCCTGGAGTTTTTCGTCGGCAAGTCCGGCCTGGAAGTTCCGGAGAATCTACGAAGAAGGTCGAGTAATTTGCCAAGAATTACTTGGTGTGCAGGGGACCTGTGGGTGCGGCAAATTCAGCAAGTCGTGCAAAATGACCAGTACCATCAACGGCCAAATATATAAAGAAGAATGCCTCCTGGAGCACTGGCTGCCGTTCCTCCGGTGGCAAGGTTGGAAGGTGATACTCTGTTTTGGCCGGATCTGACATCGTGCCATTACACGAAACTAGTCATGGGGTGGTACGAAGCCAACGATGTTTTTTTTTTTATGCCGAAGGAGGCAAATCCGCCAAACTCGTCAGAACTTCACCCAATAGAACTGTTCTGGGCGATTATGCAGAACAAGCTCCGGAAAACAGGGAAGGTCTTAAAAAACGATAAGGATTTGAAAAAAGAGTAGATGAAAGTATTTAAGAAAGATGGTGCAAGTATTGTACAGGATTTGATGGGTAGCGTTAAGTCCAAGGTGCGGACATTTATTAGTCCAGGTTAAAAAAAAAACAAATTATACAAAAACAAAGCTACAATGTGTTAATTCCCTGAGAGCTTCAAAAATATCCGACTTTAAATGAATTTTTGGTGATCATTTTTGTCTGTTGCATTTTTTTCGAGTACACTCTTAATTTTTTTGGCGGATCTGCTTTTGCTCCGATTTCATCTCAATAACCACTTGACAGAGTGTCTTAGAATTTTGCCAACATAAATATTACACTCTTAGCTCAAAATAATCCAAATTTCACTAATTTTTGCCCTGACGCTAAAATCAGCGGCTGGATAGTCATGAAGAAAATATATATATTTTTTGCTCTGGAAGTACTAGCACACCGGTCCCAAGCTCAGTCCCAAGCTTAAAGATTCGCCCCTAATTTCGTAACTCACACCAACACAAACGCAAATATTGTGTCAAAATAACATAGCGAATCAAAACAGAAACAAAGATACTAGTACCGAAAGGTACCGAAAAGCGCAAGAGTGTATTGCAAGGTGTACTTCGAACCTAGGGGTTCTACAACAGTAAACCAATTTCGAATCGCTAGTTTCATATTGATAGTTGCTAAAATATTACACGTTTATCATAGTGTTTCGATTTTTTCGAGTACAATCCTTTGGAAATAAGGTGGTGCAAATGTTGTTCAGGGAAGAGTTGGGTCTTATGATTGAGAAAACTTGTCCACGTTAAATTTCGGACACCAAGTATAAGAGAAATATATGCACAGTAAAAACAGCTGATTGAGATGTTAATCCTTCTTTCTGTAGATTCTTGAACTTTTTGTGGTACACCCGCCATCAGATTCCGTACTGTATCCTCGCATACGCTAGTGGAGGTGGTTCTCCATCTTCTCTTTAAATAATCGATTCCACTTGCTTTCTTCTTAGTTTCAAAGAGTTTCCGTTTAACCAGAGCCCAGTATTTTTAAGATCGGGGCAAGTTCTGGACAATTAGGCAGATTGGCGTTTTTTTGTACGTATTTGACCTCTTGTGCCTTATACCATTCCAGGACGGATTTCGCATAGTGACACAAGGCCAAATCAGGCCAAAACAGAGCTGGAGAGTCGTGGCTTCTGATAAACGGTAGCAACCGCTTTTGCAGACATTCTTTCTCGTACACATCCTTATTGATAGTGCCGATAGAGACGAAACTTTTGGATTTTCGACCACAACTACATATGGCCTGCCAAACCAAATACTTCTAGGGGAATTTAGACGGCAGCAGGGTAAATGCACCCTTCTTTTTGGGGAAATGCTCCTTAAACTTTGGAAAAATGCTCCTTAGATGCGTTTGCCCGGTATAATGCAATCGGTATTAACCTTCTGGTTAGCACTTGCCGGTTGTTTTGACGGGTCTTAAGTTTCTTCAAGATTGTATAGCGGAGCTTCTCTCAGCAATCTTTTAGGGAGTTTTGACGGGTTTAAATTTCATTTTGACGAGTCTTAATTACGTTTTGACGGGTCTTAATTTCGTTTTGACGACTCTTAAATTCAGAAACTTAAGACCCGTCAAAACAATACAATTTTGAAGAAACTTAAGACCTGCTTTTGTGCACGGTTTTTAATTAAAAATTCAATAAAGCAATTCACTATATTGCTATATTTCTACTATTCAAACGTTTTACATTGCATGTAACTTTCATATTTTTTTGCTGTGTGTTAACTTTTTACTCTTGATTAATTTGTACGGTTTATTGTCAAATGCTTAATAATTGTCTTGGGGCACAAACAAACTATACGTTTCACCACGAAGATGATGATGAATGTTTATTTTTTATTTTGTCAATGTAATTTAAGCAGTTTCTTCTTTGTGTAGTCAACAAAAGCTTGACCCCCACGCGCGTTCACACATATAGATGACTGTTTTAAATGTTTGAAACAAATTGAAAGTTAAGCTGGTCGAGGGATTCTATGGACCAGTAGTGAGTCGCCTGGTTGCATGTCAGAAATATCTTGAAAATGCGATTGTGGTTTGCTTGTAGATTTTGAACATTCGTTGCAGGATAATGATTTCTTTATGTCCTGGGTTTTGTCGGTCTTTTTGATCACCAAGCAACACAAACCCGTCATTATTGGTAACTAGTAACTTGATTGTAACTCAATTGAGTCACATTGACATATTACCTAATATACAACAAGTGTGCTACTTGGGTATACCTATGATCACGGATATTTGTAGTTGAAAACAACGGGATTTTCAAACTTATTATTTTGCTGTATACTGAAAGAAACCAAAAATCGAATAGAATGGTTGATGCGGTTTATGTATAACAATTATCGAAACAATATACAAGCATCAAATTTTAATCTGAGTAGACTCTGTACTCTGCTAGAGTAGACTCTGCTTTTGTACATATAAAAACTCCATGTCCTAATCATGGAAAAACATTGCGATAGCAAAAGCTATTCACAAATTTGACTGCCAATAATCGTTCGTTTTCAACACTCTTGCACCATCCTCAAACCACACGCCAGTAATTTATTCCTAATGTTTGGATCGTTTTTCACACTCTCCAATCTTCTTACAAACTCTGAAAGAGTACATGTTTACTTATGCGTCTACGCCGCCTTCTTCGTTGCCATCGTCGTCTATCTCCCTTCCAAGGAATTCCAAAATAAACTCTCTGGTTCCCAGTAATCATTGCTACAAATTTGGATTGCGTTTATAAGTGTCGTTTTTTGCTTCTTTGATATGCCAGTTCCTTTCAAAATGGGAGCTCGTTTCGCTCGTGAATTCATGGGCAAGATCAAAGCCACGGATTTGAGTGAACAACAAGTACAGTGGGAGGATTTTTTCGGGACGATTCTAACGAAGTGTTGGTTGTGCTACTTCCCTTTTCATTGGAAAATGTTGACTTTTTTTTTAAGCTGGGAATGGATACACTTGACTATGACAGAAGATAGCTTTGGGACTGACTGATTGACTACAAACTTGGGTACAGTTTTTGTGGGATGCCATTCCGTGTTATAATAATCGATTGGTGGGGGGTTATATGGATTATCGGTTGTGACAATCAAGGGGATGTGTTTTTTTATAGCTTGTGAGCTGGTAGCTTGTTGCTTCTTGATCTTCGTAGTTTTCGTAGCCTGAAACTATGCAATTTTTGGATTGGTTTTGGATTTTTGGAGTTTGGATTTTTGGATGGCAAAGAAGAGGATAAAGCTAATTAAGTTATTTGCTTGTTTATTGCATGAACGTTTTTGAATTTATTGCATGTTATATTATTTTGAGCAGCAAAATTACACACTGAGAAATTATGAATTTTACATGAGACATGAATTACGTCTTGTTTGTACGTTTGTAAAAAGTCGGGGAACGTAAACAAAGATTTCGTGTAAAATTATGTCCCCTAAAACTGACACATCCCATACATCACCCCATCCGTTAAATTGTTATTCCTATTAATTAAAAAAAATTACACAGTCGTGGTATGGTGAGATGTAGTAAATAGACGGCTTGTCGATACCAGACTGAATCTAGTTGGTTCAGGGTTGTTAAAGGGATCCTTCCAAGGTGTTGTAACATACACACACGCACACACACACACACCCTGGGTGCACCTTGGAAACGTAAAGCTCCCTTTAACGGTCTAACGAACTACGGAGGGGGTGCCATACGGCGTATTGGGGTCGATGTCAGTAAGACCCCTATTACGGCTGGTTTTTACGCAATCTTTCCGCGGTCCCACGATCTTGGGCTGGCACCTACAGTATTGGACAAAACATTTGCAACCAGTACATGACTACCATGAAATTGATCATTGAAGAGCTATGAATGGTCAATCTTAGAATAATACATGTGTGCGTTCAAAAACAACATACTTTCGATTTATTGAAACAACAAATAATCATAATTCACTGAAAAGAAACTCATAACAACATTGAAAAACAGAAAAAACGGATTTTCTTTTGGACAAAACAATTGCAACTTCTCATCCAATCGTCAGATTGAATTCTGCTGTCAATATTTAGTAGCAAATCCCTTATTTTCAATAACAGCCTTGCAACGTCGAGGCATGGAGTCAATCAGGGTGTCAATAATGTTCTGAGGGATTGCTGCCCACGGCTTTTGAATTTGCTCGAACAATTGGTCCTTATTCTTAACCCCCACTCGATTAATTCTTCGATCCACGATCTCCCAAAGGTTCTCGATAGGGTCTAGATCAGAGGACTATGGTGGCCATTCCATAACCGTGATGTTATTGTCGCTGAACCATTTTTTGACCACTTTGGCGGTGTGCTTTGGGTCGTTGTCCTGCTGAAACACCCATCTTAATGGCATATTCCATTCCGCATGAGGTAGCATAGCATCTCTAAGGATGTTATTGTACATAAAGCGATCCATAATTCCATTAATCTGATGGATCGGACCAAGACCGTTGGCAGAAAAACATCCCCAGACCATCACATTGACAGTTTCAGCGATAGTTTAACAGGTGATTGCGCATCCAAGAAAAAAAAATTAAAAACAGTTTTTTTTTCGACGTTCAAGCGTTCAAATGGCTTGTTCAATAATACATAATGAATATATCTACTAATAAAAATTTACATGATCAGCCAATAACTTAGTATCAAATCACAATCAGCAGTTAAAGTCAACAGTGACTAACTTTTGTGTGTGGCCCATGATTGTAGGGGAATTTTAGTTGAATTTCAAAATATTTTAAATAAACTATTGTTTGGCTACATTTTGATCGTACACTGAAAATTTATTTAAGTTTATATTACTAAATCGAAGGTAGAATTAGCGAATCTATTCGTTGTTTTTTGCAACGAAACTGATTTGTTGTTTTTTATGAAGATACCTTCGTAATTAATGGCACACGCGCAACTGTCAAAAGCACGAAGCATTTGTTGACACCTAAAGAACTTTCGTGCATTGTACGAAAACAATACAAAGAGCAACGAATATTTTGTTACAAATTTAAAAGAAACGTTTCTCTTGTGGTTGCAAGAATGGCTGACAGATCTACTAAAGGGTGTCCAGGGTGTTAAATTGCATTACTTTCAATAAGCTGTAACATTTCGCCCTTTGGGTTGATTTCAACGAAATATTGGGTTTTACACTGCGTGAGTTCCATTGTGAAATGTCTCGTAGTTTCGAAAATGGAGTCAAAGGAACAGCAAGTGCGCAAGAACATTTTGCACAAGCACCTCGACAACCCACTTCTTTCGCACCGAGCCATCGGAAAGATGTCGAAAATTCACCAGTCTACAGTGTCTCGTGTCATAAAACGTTTCGGGGAACGTTTAACTGTCGATCGGAAGAAGGTGAGTGGTAGAAAAAGTGTTCCGTACTGTGTGAAGGATCACAAGCGAGAGGTTGCTGCCTTTAAACGCAAACCCAACTCTAACGCTCGGGATGTCGCGAAAAAGCTGCACTTGACCAAAAGTTTCGTGCAGAAAGCCAAGAAACGAGCCAGGCTCCGTTCATTCAAAGTTCAGAAAGCTCCAAACCGCAATGAAAAACAGAATAGGACAGCTAAAGACTGTATTCGATGAAATTTGGACACACGCAATTGTTCGTAACTTTGTATTTCATTGTGTTGTGTAAATTGTGTAATGAGTTTCGTGAAAATCGGTCGAGTGATCTCAGTGATGGCTTCGAATGAAGAAATAGTGCGCCAACAAATTTTGGGCACTCACTTCGAAAACCCAAACGCTTCTCATCGATGGATCGGAAAACAGCTCGGAATCGCACATTCAACCGTATCTCATGTGATCAAAACGTTCAAGGACCGTAAGACAACCAAGCGGAAAAATGGTAGTGGCAAAAAACGTGGCACATCAAATTCGGAGAAGGCCAGGATGGTATTGAACCAATTTAAGCGTTATCCCAACATTTCGATCAGGGATGTTGCGAAAAAGGCAAAAGTTTCAGTTTGTTTTGTGCAGAAAACAATGAAACGTTCTGGATTACATGTGTACAAGGTCCAGAAGGTACCGAACCGGAGCGATAAACAGAACTCGGTGGCCAAAACTCGTGCAAGAAAACTGTACAGGGAGTGGCTCACAAAACCGTTCTGCATTGTGATGGACGATGAGACCTACATTAAAGCCGACACCAAACAAATGCCAGGACAGGAACACTACGTCGCCACCGCTAAGTTGGCCGTTCCGGAGAGTGTACGGAAGAAGAAACTGTCAAAATTCGCCAAAAAAATCCTTGTCTGGCAAGCGATCTGCGGATGTGGCAAAATGAGTCAGCCCTTCATCACCTCTGGGACCGTCAACGGACAAATCTACAAGGACGAATGCCTCCAAAAACGACTTCTGCCCTTCTTGAGATCTCACGATGGCCCGATACTGTTTTGGCCGGATTTGGCATCTTGCCACTATGCCCGGCCCGTCTTAGACTGGTACAAAGATAATAATGTAGTTTTTGTACCAAAATACGTCAACCCTCCTAACACTCCGGAACTTCGCCCAATTGAAAAATTTTGGGCAATCATGAAGGCAAAGCTCGTTAAAACTCCAAAACTGATAGAAAATGAACTTGAACTAAAGAAAGTGTGGTTAAAAGTAAGTAAGCAAGTCGGTCCTATCATTGCCCAAAATTTGATGAAAGGGGTCAAGGCAAAGGTGCGGGCATTTGGGTTGGGAGAAGAGGTTCAATAAACCAATGATGTCAAAACTTAACCATTTAGTAGTACTTTATTTCCAGAAAGTTTGAAAAGAATCGAGCTCAAGGAAAAATTTTGGTGACCTATTTTGTGTGTCCAAATTTCATCGAATACAGTCTTTAAAACACGTGCGCTTAAGCTGTACACACAAATGTTGACGAAACCACACTGCTGCATCATGGACGATGAAACACACGTAAAAGCGGACTTTAAACAAATTCCCGGCAACCAGTATGGAACCAGACTCGAAAGACAAGTTCGATGTTCCAGAGTCTCTCAGGAAACAGCAGGTGTCAAAGTTCCCCAAGAAATTCATGATTTGACAGGGGATTTATTCGTGTGGTAAACGAAGCAAGCATTTCGTGACAACTTCAACTGTAAATGGTCAAGTATACATGAATGAATGCCTGAAAAAACGACTGCTTCCGTTTCTCGAAACACACAACGTTCCTACATTTTTTTGGCCGGACCTAGCCTCCTGTCACTACTCCAAGGATGTTCTGGAGTGGTACAAGACGAATGGTGTCAATTTCGTGCCGAAGAATCTTAATCACCCAAACTCTCCAGAGGTGCGGCCAATTCAAAAATATTGGGTTATAATGAAGCACGAACTTCTTCAGCATCCTAAAGTTGTCACTACAGAACAGGAAGGGTTCGAAGTCATGGTTGAAAACGGAAAAAAATGTCGGTTCAAGCGTTGTACAAAATCTTATGCGTGGTATTATGAAGAAAGTTCGGGATTTTGGATTTGGTAAAGAAATACAGTGAAATAAAAATACTCAAACCACGATTATACGTTGTGTTTTATTCCCTGAATATTTCATGACAATCGGCTGAGAGACTTGTTTTTGAGGACGAGTTTAAAGTGATGCAATTTAAGTGTGGACACCCTTTACATCGACTTGAAAGGATATTGAAAAAAAAAACGCAATCACGTGGAGGTGTCCAGCGCTTAAAATGTTTCTGACATGGGATTCAATCCTATATTTTTGGAAAGAGCTGTTACTGAATCCGAGGTTGATCTCACTAGGCCAATGTGATTCGCGAGAATATACTTGATTAATGAGTTTGAAGTTACAACTCTCGACAGCGTTTTAATTTTTGTTTTGGGATGGATAAATTACTCCCGCCTATCCTAGCAGCAACACCATCATGCATGAGTACAATAAAGAGAAACAGTGATTGGCTGGTCTTCCCGAAATTAAATTCGTGCATTAAACAAAAAGGTGTAATGATAGCATTTCACCAGATAAAACGCAATATGAATGTTTCATACGCTATACGAGACAATGGTTCTTTATACAAAATCCATATTTACGAAACGAGTGAAAGCTTATTTACGAAAATAAATTAAGTGTAACACCCTCTAATCTTCTTCGGTGCATGACTTGGAATACATTTTTGATACAGGCTTTTCAAGTAGTTTGGTGAATTCCATACGTACTGAGATTTCATACCCTTAATCTAAGAGGTGCTTTTGGAAATGAGCTGGCACTGAAGCCTGCAGCGCAAAGGATATTCCTCCCCCAGTATCGGTAGCAATAAATCAATTATGATGACGGCAATCGGAGCACTAATGTGCTTCACATATCTCTGCAAAGGTTTACGACTAGGTGCTGGCACTAGTCTGTAGGATTTTATTGCTCGACCGGTCTCAACAGTCGATAGCCACGCCGCCATTGCTTGGCACATAAACGACAGCCGGCTCTGCGTACGATGAAGCCAGAGATCCATTCGATTTGATTGCAGATTGAGCCATTTTTCATGCATGACAGCATTCATCCTCTTTCTCTCTGCTTGTTTTCTGTGAGGATGATTTCCCCGATGACCATCCTTGATGGATCGGGTTCGGATGGAAGGCGACTGTTTTCCCTGCTTCTCTCCACGTTATCGGTTCTATAATCATCGTGACTTCGACATTTTTTGTTCAAGCTCTTTGTCCATCATATCACCCGAATGACCTTTATCGGCTGTGTACGTTTCCATTTAAACGATAAACGACACGTTGCAATGTGTACAGGTCAATTGTGAAAATCAATTAAATTTCACAATGAGACATACGTCATCGTTCATCAATGGGGCTTTACAGAAATATGATTCGTCTCCATCAACCATCACGAACACAATACAAACGCCGGCTGTGGCTCTCAATCATAAATGTATAACGGATTCGGCACGATGAAGTCCCCAAATGAAAAGCAAATAATCATGATACACCTACTCCCACCTCACCTTCATCTTTCTTAATACGTAGCAAGCGAAAGTTCGTGTCCTCATCTCATCCTCCACCATCCTGGTCTGCCTCCGCCGCACCTCTCACCAAAGAACTGATTTTGCGAATGATGGTACACGAAGGCAACGACCCACTTCAGCTTGCGATCTATTGATAACGTCTAGGCAAATATTGAACATCTGTACACTGGTACGAAAATCTCCGTTCACCTTTTTGTCCTCCGATCCGATCGATGGATAATTCAATCACTAAAGCTATGACTCCCTGGCCCGTATGAAGGGGTTGGATGGCATGATGGATTGGAGAAGGGTATTATCATTTTAGCACAATGTACTAGACGATTTGCTATCATGTAATTGTCGCTTCCGTTTATCTCGGCTGGTGAGAAATTTGTATGGCATTAACATGTTGATTTTTGGGCAGTGTTCCGACTGTCACCCGTGAATGATTGAACGAAAATGGCTATTATCATATGATGATTAACTATTAAATAGAAATTGTGTGAGCTCGTTTAATATTCAAATTTCACCCAGCGGTAATCAACATTGTCAGATCGTAAAATACCGATTGTGAAAATCATAATCCTCCAATCAATAGCTGAACTGCAAATCCAGCACAAAGCGTACGGTACACGTTGCTCCAACAGGTAGAAAATCGTGATACGCTCTTATTCCAACCAGCCGGCGCCATCAGGTGTGAGCTTTAATGCATAAAAAATTGAACCCAATTATTTATTTAAATTCAATGCTTCGACTACCGACCAACCAACCAACCAACCACCCAACCGGGCGTGAATGTCCGTTCTGGTAGCGACGATGCGACTGTGCCATAATTGGAGATTCGGACACCAGGTAAATAACATTGTCACTGCCCACAAACGAGTAGAACCGAGGCCGAGTGGACCATCCAGCGAGAAGCAGAAGCCAAAAGCTAACAAGCATATGCAATTAGCGTTACGAGTTCCCACCTCTCCTCCCCTCTTAAGCGATATGAAGCGATTCGGAATCGTTATGGAAATGGTTTATTTGAGCAACAGATTTGTCAAAATATTTTCATCGTGGTACACTGTCAATCGAATTTGTTGGGAAATGGTGCTTGGCTGGAACTGTCCAGATATCTCAAATTCAATTTAATGTTCGACCGCATTCCAGCACGCAAATGGTTTTCCAAGCCCGGGGATTAAAATTTTCGAGTGACCTGACGTTTTAAATTAATTATAAAAATGGAATTAATTAAAAAGCACTTGCGACTTAAAATTAATCACATTTGCTGTATGGGTCAGCAGGTAGTACGCAGTAATCGATCGCAAAAGTAGTGATGGAAAATTGCAATTCTGCTCCTCCCTTGGATGCGTTCACTCATCCTCAGTGTGGAAAATGTCAAATTACATATCATTCGTTTTCCATTTTGTTCTTCACTGATGATTTTATTGTGATTACGACCATGTTGGTGGTGGTATGCAAAATATTATGGTAGAATTATGTTCGTTTTTCTGCCTTG
Source organism: Aedes koreicus (assembly GCA_024533555.2). Taxonomy (NCBI): domain Eukaryota; kingdom Metazoa; phylum Arthropoda; class Insecta; order Diptera; family Culicidae; genus Aedes; species Aedes koreicus. The sequence continues at coordinate 12,373 of JAHHFK020000876.1, read as the reverse complement.
TTCGTGTACGAATAAACTAGCGCCGCCTGTTTGTCGAGAACGAGCATCACTCATGCGGAAGATCCCCTCTTCGGCGAGTTTGCGAGTTGTCGCACCAACGAGATGTCATCACAACGGAGCCCTAGGTACTCAAATGATGATGATGTGGTAGTGGATATCTATTTCTGCCAGCCCATTTAACCAAATGAATATACTAAGTTAGTCAAAAAGTTTTGAAAGAGGAAATGAAAATACATTGTTTTTCGGGAAAATCACTGTTATTGCTCAGTATAGAGCGTTTCCAGTCGAAATGACCTACCGACCAACTTCGAGTGTTTCCGATTTAATTGACAATTTGTACACACGTTTTACCCACGAAAGTAAGTTTTTTTTCCACTGATGCAAACAATTTTTGGACTCAAGAGTCAGTTTTTAAAAAGGGCGTAAGCATTTTGAATAGCACTTCAATTAATAATTTGTAGCTCGAAAACCTTTGGATGAACAAAAAAAAACTGTCTAAGAACAAGTAGTGGTTCTATGTGTGAAGGTTGTAAAAAAAATAAACACTGAAAAAAGGACAAAAAAAATTCGGAAAATATCAAAAATTAGCATAAAAATTTATATATCTCAAAAAATGATTTTTAGATTTTTTTTTTTTATTGTAAGAACTTGAAGTTATTACGCAAATTTTAATGAAGATTTCAGGATGGATAAATGTCAGAAAAAAAAGATTTTTGAACATCAACTTTTAGTGTATTTCTCAAAATTTTATTATTTGCGAGAATAAACGTTTTCTGATGATATGATCTGATTTTTGAGGTATTTTTAAAAAATTTCAGTGTCCGATGATGATCTTCGTATTTCCGAATTAATTTTATCATATTCGAATAAGATTCGAAAATACGGCCTTTTCATAAATTATTCGCGTTTCTCCAGTAACATACAGCTCTCTTTTTGACAGCAAGACGAATGGATAAACGGTTCACAAGATATGGGGTAAAATGGTTCAAACAGTATTTTTAAAATTTTGGTTTAACATATGCCTATTTTGCTTCTTATTGTATGCTTTTTTTTCTCTCTCATCGTGTGATGGCTAAGACCTTTTGATCCATCAAGCCAAGGATTGTGACGTTTGACGTGTTGTTAAAATAACCAACGGGACATCCGAATCTGATGCCCCTTTGGTAGTTTTGGTGGCATAATGATATGATTACTATTGTCTGATTATCTTCATTATAAACCAAAGTTTGATCTCAAACATTATTATTGATTTTTCTAAGGTATTCGACTATTTATTTGTACTCTTTAGGGTTATTATTTAAGAGGATATTAATCAGATGAGTATTATTGTGCAATATGGGTGTATTTACTCAATGGGGTTGATAAAAAGGGCAATCGTATAATATGTGAGAGAGATCTTCCGTGTTTCCACAATGGCCGCAGCGGGAATTGGAGACAAGATTCCAAGATTCTACGTGTCCAGTTCTTATTCGTCCAATTTTTACTATTTCAGTAGTTGTTAAATTCAGTCCTTCAAACCATGGTTTGTTTTTAATCAATTTTGAATGATCATAGTGAAATTTACCTTTTTCTATTGAAATTAGGTCATATTGATCTTGCCACTCTCTATTTACTTCATTTTTGAACATGTTAAATAAATCTTCTAAAGTATATCCTATTTGTTCCTCTACATTTCTCGTTATACCCATCTTGGCTGCATGATCTGCTCTATCGTTTCCTGTTAATCCTATGTGTCCTGGTATCCATTGAATATAGATTTTATTTATTGTTGATTTTTGAATTTCATTTAATAGAGTTATAATTAGGCTATTTTCTGTCTTCAAGGGAGATAAAAGTAGTGTACAAGTATTCTTTGAATCTGTAAATATGACAACTTGATTTAAATTTCTACTATTGGAGTAAACTATTGCTACTTTCTCTGCACTTAGTATTGTATAACCCGTTTTTAATTTTCTACTGCAGGATAATTTTTCCTGAGCATCATAATATCCACATCCAACGGATGAGTTGATAATAGATCCATCAGTATAAATATGATACATGTCTTTATATTTATTAGAGATTGAATGTTAAACCATTTGTTTTTGTGTACTTACAGGGTGCGGCAGAAAATAATGCGAAAATTTGTTCTATTTCTTTCAAATCCCATTTTCAACTAATTCAAGCAATAATATCAACATTTTCGAGTGCAGTTATCTTTATAAAGTCCTTTTAAACAAATTTATTCAATGTGTCCTCCATTTTTATTAATACCATCCTCGAGCCGACGCCGGAAACCGGAGCATGCCTTTCGGACGTAGTCCTCCGACATTGACTGCCATGTGCGTGTTATGGTTGACTTCAGGGTTTTCACACTAGGGTGTGTTGTTTTGCAGGCTCGTGCTTCAATATATGCCCAAATCGAATAATCCAACGGATTAAGATCTGGACTGCTAGGGGGCCACAAATCCTTCAGCCAAAACTTCATGTTATCGTTCAACCATTGTTGGGTTCGATTGGACGTGTGACACGGCGCTCCATCCTGCTGTAAAACTGTTTCTAGTTTTTTGAATGTTGTCTTTGGTGCTGATCCTAAAACTGTTAAACCGTATTCTATGTGAGGTCGAACTATTGATTTGTATATTTTTAACATTTGATCTGGATGTGCGCCACTACGGTTTCTGCTTATCATTTTCAATATATTTATATACCTTTTAGCCTTTGCTGTACAGTAATCTATGTGTGATTCAAAAGATAATCTGTGATCTACTTTAATTCCTAGAATTTTGTGATCTTTTACAACCGGTACTGGTGAACTATTGATTTTGATGGAGATAGTTGGATCAAATTTATTTTTAAATATAACTGTTGCTGTTTTGTTGCGGTTTACTTCCATACCTAAATTTTTGAACTCTAATGATAATCTGGAAAGAAAGTTATTCATTTTTTCTGCTACTGTTGCAATGCTAAAACTAATAACTACATCAGCGAATTGTATTAAAATTTCACCATTTCTAGTTGCGTTATGAATTATTTTAGTGTAAATATTAAAAAGAATGGGAGATAGAGGGCAACCTTGAGGCAGTCCTTTATTTGAAATGTTGATTATTTGCGGACCATCATTTAATTCCAGAATCATTTTCTTCTCTTTTAGATAATAATTAACCCAATTTATGATTTCCATTGGTATATCACAATGAATCATGACTGATAAAAGTTTTGTTATATTTACATTATCGAAAGTTTTTGTAAGATCTAGAAAAGTGGCTGCTAGGATCGTACCTTCTCTTTTTGTTTCATTTACTTTTGATACAAGAGTATTAACACAATTTATCGCAGATGTATGTTTTTTGAAACCGTAAGAGTTTATTGGAATTAGCTTATTGATTTCAATGTATTGATTTAATCTGTCTTTAACAATATTATTAATTAATTTGAGTAAAACATTTAGCATTGCAAGTGGTCTGTATGATTGTGGGTTATTGGAATCTTTTAATGGTTTGAGTATAGGTATTATTTTAATTAATTTCCATTCATTATGAATTTGACCAGTGGTTAAGATCGTTCATGAGTTCAGTGAATCTTATAATTAAGTTTAATTTTGGGTTTTTTTTAAATAAAAAATGATAATTTATCGATACCAGGAGTGGAATGATCTTTTTTTGATTTTATTATTTTTTAAAATTTCGTTGCGATTTATTTTAATTGGATCGGCCATTTTAGGAGTAAAATCAATTATTTTTGCTATTAGAGGAAAGTTTATATTCATAAACTTTTGTGATAGAGTTTTATTATTTAAAAAATTTAAGTTGTTTTTAGTTGGACAACCACCGCTTATCATTTTAACTGTATTCCAAAGTGTTCTTGAATCCATATCTCCATCAATTGAGTCTATCATATTTTTCCAGCTTTTTCTTTTCTCGCTACGTATTTCTTTTTTAAGAATGGCTCTATTTTTCTTAAACTCCGTAAAGTTTTGCTTTGTTTGATTTTTCAAAAATAATTTAAAGCTTTGATTTTTAAGCTCTAATAGTTTTTTTATTCGATCCGTCCTCCATTTTTTAGGATTTTTCTTTTTATTTTTTTTTATGATTTTGTAGGTACATTTGTAAATATTTCTTGTCTTATTTCGTTTTTATCTTCCGGTGTGTGGAATGCATGTGGTTGAAGTTCGTTTAGTTTTTCTAGTGCTTGATTTTTATTGAAGTAATCTGATTTATAGTTGTAAATATTACCTGTTTTGTCTATTTCAAATTGGATCACTCTATGATTACTAAAAAAGTCTTCATTTGTATGGGTTCGGGAGGAATTTCAGATGTTTTGTATGGGTTCGGGAGGAATTTCAGATTTGTGTTTTGCAAGTTGAATTCGTTTTAAGGGGTTGGAAAGTTAGATTTTAGATTTACGGGTTTACGGTTTTGATGGTGAGTTTGTTGTTTAGATCTTTCAGGACACTCCTTACTTGATAATTTATGAATCCCTGAACAATGTATGCATTTGGGTTCTGTTTCTTCGCATGCATCTTCAGTATGTGCTTGACCAAATCTGCAACATCTTGCCTCTTTTGATTTACAAAACTTTTCCCTGTGCCCAAATCTCCAACATTTTACACATATCTTCAGTGGAAATACGTACGGTTCAACAAACCGATGTATACCATAGATTTCAATCGATTTTGGTAGGTTTTCACCTTTGAAGAAAATTTTGATAGAGTACGTTGGCTCGAATAGATCTTTCCCTACTTGTTTCTTAATTCTCTCAACTTTGATAACTTTCATGTTATGGTCGCACACTGTGTTTTCAATTATATCCTGTTCCGTTATGGATGGAGCAACATCCCCTACTACCCCTATGCTTTCCTTGAATCTAGCTGGAACAAAAATTGAATAGGAATTCAATAGTTGTTCTGCATCACTCGGTTTATTGAAGCTGATCTGAAACTTCCCTCTACCTATGCTTTTCATAGTGTTGTATTGGATGTGGATATTTGATGTTCGCATACGGATTTTTACCATCTAGCTTAATCTCTTTTTCGATCACAAATGTTGTGTAATTATGGTTTCTAACCCAACCATCATCATAGATCCCACTAATATTATCCTTGTTTTGTCTTTTCGTCATGTTTGTCTTGTGTATTGTACCGGTCGAGGACCCAGCTTGGGTGCCCTTTTCTATTTATCTTCTATTCACAAATTCCGAGTGGATGTATTTTTCACTTACTGTCATTTCGTTTTCCGTAAAATTTCATAGTTTTAGATAGATTAGATGGGTAGATAGAGTAAGATGTGAATTGAAAAAAAACGGTACAGAGTCCGAGTAGTATCGAACGGCCGAAAAGTTGAAAAAAGTGCAGTGAAAAGTGCCTCAAAGTGATCCAGGTTGAAGGCGGATGTCAGGCTGGCTGGAGTTGGCAATCGATGTCAAGTCAGATTTCTGCAGGAGATTTTTCACCGTTGCAAGAACCATAAATTGCGATTGCAGGTCAGTCCGTTCTTTTCTTCTCCCGTAGTGTATTGGTTTGGTACAGTAACGTCCGACGACAGTAATGGTTCCTGTGACGAAGATTGTGAAAAAGTGCATGAATGCCATTCGTTTCCTAAGATTTTCACTTACCATTGGAGACCAATTGTTAGATAAACTCCTGTATATTTCTATCGTTATCGCATATCACACATTTTTTCTAAAGTGTCAGCTCCGAGTAAATTTTTGGATTCTAAAATTTGGATTAAATAGTTCTGTTCAGAGACAAGAATTCATCACCAGTGACCTACGACGATTGATGGCGTCCAACGAGACTCAAAACGGACACCTTCGCGACAACTTTGTTTAACCGACGGCGAGAAATCTTAGTCACTTTCGGATTCGGTGCAATAAGTATAAACTCTAGGCGAATAGCGATCGTGTGTTTCACTCAACATACGTCAATCTATTTGGGAATAACAATTCAATTATTGTTATAGTACTAGGTGAAAAATAAATTATTATGCATGGAAGAACACAAGCAGATCCATCTCCTATTATAGTATATGAGAACGAAAAACTGTTATACATTCTACATTATAGTTAAACAAATTTCGGAAAATGTAATCATAGTATTAATTAATTATCCAGCTACGAACGAATTGCTATGCTGGAGCTTATGGCGATCGATCAAATCATGTTCTCGAGTTTGTACGGGATTTGCTATGGGAGGGCTTATTATTCATGTCTCCAGAGGAGTCCCAGTAACCTCATAGGACATAGGACACTGTTGGTTTTTTTTTTTTTTTATAAGAGGTTTAACTAGAAGAGATACCTTCGAAGACCGCCAAGCGATCAGATGTTCGGGAGGTGGGGGATGGGTTGGCTGATTGTTGGGTGTAAACCAGTTGGAGGTCTGGTACGTGGCTCTTCGTTCAATTTTTGTATAGGCAATGCGCTGCCCAACGGTTCAAGCACAATCATATCAATGTACTGATGATATGATTGTGCTTGAACCATTGGGATAAGTTGTGTGCCGGTTATGTTAACATTGGGATAAGTTGTGTGCCGGTTATGTTAATGTCTTTGACGCCCCGAAACAGGAGGTCATTGCGTCCCTTGGAAAGTAAGATTGGACAATAATAGACATATGGGGGTGTAACAAAGGTCTCAACAAGTAATCTATGTGTGTGTGTGTGTGTGTGTGTGTGTGTGTGTGTGTGTGTGTGTGTGTGTGTGTGTGTGTGTGTGTGTGTGTGTGTGTGTGTGTGTGTGTGTGTGTGTGTGTGTGTGTGTGTGTGTGTGTGTGTGTGGTGTGTGTGGTGTGTGTGTGTGTGTGTGTGTGTGTGTGTGTGTGTGTTTATGAATTTTTGTGTGTGTTTGAGCTCGAGTGTACGGCTTTGTGTCAATTCATCCTTCTTCTCTTTCCAGAGAGCGAGTAATGGCGCTATAACCATAAGCCACAAAAGGCTAAGACAAGAGTTAGTGCTCTTGTCGCAACCGACAGACAAGCTCTCATGCAAGAAGAGTCTGTTCCAGCTTTTGTTCCAGCCCAGGAAAGCGGACAACAAAGGAGTGCATTAATTTTCTTAGCTTCGTCACTCCCAACGACCTATGTATATATATAAATAAACTTATGCTTTCTCGCCAAGGAAAGCCTCCCGCACAATCCCATCCAATTTCCAACTCCAGATGTCTATGAAGATAGCATGAGTTCTCAGCATCTTCTTAAGTAGACATCTAATCAACACTTCCATCCCATCCCTTGCTGATCATAAGGACCTGGCCAGGTGTTGTGCAAAGAGATCGATGGATGAAGAGCCTGTCACACCCAAGGCAGCTCTTCTGGCGCTTCCATCGTCTCTACAACAGCCAACCCAGGATTATGTATGGTCGGAAAATGCTATGCTATGCTATGCTGTACTTGATTCCAATCATCTTCCTCCATCTTGTCTCCTATACCCGCCTCCATCATATGCCATCAAATCTCCTTGCCCCAAATAACTTATGTACAATGAATATCCCTTAAGAGTACTATTTACAGTCTTAACCTAACAAAAATCAACGCAATGGAGAATACTTACAGTAAATAATCAATTGTAATCTTATCACTTTTATATACAAAATTCTACACTTCGGGTTAGTCAGATTTTTTTTTCCAATATGCTTTTCAGCTGATCGATCGCGCAACACGTTTTCACAATCCTCGTCAAAGATCGTCCCAACTTGTCGACTGGCTTGGAGAGAATCATTGTATGCTTCATACATTGTGTGTAAAAACTTGAAGCTCTAACGTCAATTTAGGAGAAAAATTCAGGATGAAGAGATCTGAAGTAAAAAAAGTGTCTCTAAGGTCAACTTTTAAAGCATTTTTAAAATCTCAACTATTAACCAAAATAACCGTGTTTCGATGTTGCAGTATATTTCCAGCAGAAAATACGGCCGTTCCATAAATTATTCGCGGTTCTCCAGCATCACAAAAATAACTTTTTTTTTTTTTTTTTTTTTTTTTTTCGAAATATGCGTTTAGTTTCCCACAACTCACTCTTAGCCACCAAGACGATTTTATAAACAGCATAAGAAATAGGGGAAAATGATTGAAATTTTTTATATTTTAGTTTACTTGTATTTCAAATTTATTATGCGCATACTAAAGTACATATATTGTTTCTACATTTAGATTAGTTTAGAGAAGTTCCCTTTCATTTTACATGTTTATATAAACTATGAAGGCTTGATGCTACATCATTTGAATACAATTTTGCCTGTATCTGATGATCTGAACGCGGAACAAAATAGTGATATTTTTGTGTACCAGTAATCATTTTAGTTTGCTGAAAGATATCGCTCCATTCTGTAGCTCCCTGTTCATAGTCTGCATAAGATACACAACAAAATGACATTTTCGTTAAGCAATCATTATTTTTCCTATCCTTTCGTTGGGGGTTGCCAATACTCCTTTGACTTCCGCCTATTCATTTTATCTTCAAAATCTGTGTGTGTGTGTGTATGTGTGTATATACAATCCAACGCCCACCGTCCGGCAGTGTTTTTATGGAAGAAAAATGTTTGCAGTTAAACGAACTGTTGTCGAATCGACAAACACTTTTAGCCCGGGAGTTGGAAGGTGATAGCTCTGTTGGGTTCCAGTGACCCATTTCAGAATGCCTGGTTACTCACGTCCATTCCGAGGTCACTTTCACTTACAACAAGCCCCGCATAGACACAGTACAAACATCAAATGGATATAGGTACTGTGCATACACTTCCATCATCAAATCTTACTGTTTTGAGGATGGCACGTATTTAGCAGTATCGTTCAAATTTAGTTATAATCAGATAGACCTCACCGGAACTTGTTGGTGATATACAGTCTTCATTTGGACGGCTTCCCTGTGATGCTAAAGGAGGCTTTTATGTCTCTACACTCCGTTATTCGGCAAATATTTTCACATCATCCTTCAATTAGTACTTCGCGCACAAAAGCAATACAACGAAAATCACAGGTAAAAAAACCACTTCTGAGAAAAAAATTTACTTGAAAATCAAAATCATTGTGCAACGAAAGAAAATAAAACTTCACAGCTCTCCATCTGTACATCTGAAATTATATGCCAGTCACTCACGCACGCATGCGCGTTAGCTTCGTTCTTTGCTTCTGACCAGCAAATGGCCGTTTGCTACTTTGCACTGGTTTTCTTTTTTCTCTCTCCACACTCTGTCAATAATAAAAATCCGCCGCTATGAGGCGACTCTAAATTGCTTATAATCATCAATTCACTCGCGACAAAGCGGAAAAATACTCTAATTTAATCATTTTTCTCCGCGTGGCACAATATTAATCGCACTAACAAACACAATTAAGCTGATATTAACTCTTCCTCCGGGTGCGGGGGCAAAGCACAAAAAACAAAAAAAAAACGCGGAAAAACTACCGACCATCACAAATTTCGGGAGGGAATCGATTGTATTAACTACATCTTACACAAAACACGTGGAGATCTTATGATTTCACTGTTCAATAGGTTGAATTACGAATATATTTTTGATTTTATTTTTCGCGAAAAGGATGCAGCAAAAACAAAACACGTCAGTTTCCAAGCACGGCTTGCTGCGATCCTACTTCAAAAATCAGATTGTATCATCAAAATACGTTTAGTCACGCAAATTTTAAAATTTTGAAAAATGCACCAAAAGTTAAGGCTCTAGAAACTTTTTTTTTCTGACATTTATTCATCCTGAGACCTTCACACTCAGTAGCAAAAAAAAGCCGAGCAAAATTTTGCTTCCAAAAAACGCCATGTTCAACCTTCTGTAACTTTGTCAATTATCAATATTTTTGGCTGAAAATTTGACAACACTATAACCAATGTATAGACCTTATGTGATCAAAATTTCATGTTGATAAAATTTATAAATTTGAAGTTTTCATAACATATGTGAAAAAAGTCGTTTTTGGACATACCAATTTCAAAAATCCGTATTTCTGTGAAAAATTTAGGTAGCATATTAAAAATTTCACCATAGCCTAAAAAAATATAGAAAATAATGTGGACAAAATTTGAACTGTTTCCATCAAGTGGTTTGGACTACAGCTGGCGTCAAAGTTGACGCACCAACATGAGTATTTCCCTTTTTCACCCGATATTGACCATGCTGAAATATCGGTGCAAAAAAAAAAGCCGAGGCGAATTCTACTAATAATACTGTATAATACTGTATACGTAGTTTTCACAAACCAATTCATACTGTATGCCATATTTTTAAGTTCTTCGTGGGTTACACTAGTTATTTGGGATATTTCACGCGTAACAAATCATGTGTATTAATAAGATGAATTCGCCTCGGCTTTTTTTTTGCACCGATATTTCAGCATGGTCAATATCGGGTGAAAAAGGGAAATACTCATGTTGGTGCGTCAACTTTGACGCCAGCTGTAGTCCAAACCACTTGATGGAAACAGTTCAAATTTTGTCCACATTATTTCCTATATTTTTTTAGGCTATGGTGAAATTTTTAATATGCTACCTAAATTTTTCACAGAAATACGGATTTTTGAAATTGGTATGTCCAAAAACGACTTTTTTCACATATGTTATGAAAACTTCAAATTTATAAATTTTATCAACATGAAATTTTGGTCACATAAGGTCTATACATTGGTTATAGTGTTGTCAAATTTTCAGCCAAAAATATTGATAATTGACAAAGTTACAGAAGGTTGAACATGGCGTTTTTTGGAAGCAAAATTTTGCTCGGCTTTTTTTTTGCTACTGAGTATCCATACCTTTCCAAAAAAAATAACTACTACCCCCAACAAACCCACCCTCTAGCTCCTCAAAATTTACCAACAAACACCCCAACCCGAGAGAAACCAAGCAAAATTTTAAATATTTTTTTCTTGATTAAATACAATAATATTCAATAATTCATAGACAATGCCATTTTTGCAAATCGACTAATGAACGTATACATTCCAAATAAGAGTTGTTGAGCTTTTACAATTGATATTTTTTATCAAATGATATGTTGAGTTTACCAATAACCATAAGACTGTCGCTTGTATGGAAAAATATTATCGGTAAACAAGATCATTCAATGTGGTCACTACTTATAAATACGGTTGAAAAATGTATCCATGCCAAGGGAAAGTGCAAATATCAACCTGTGATAATTTTGTAATGGTTATCAAACCATTATCATTGTTCAGGCGCACAAATCAAAACAGCAATAGAAAATGAAAAAAATATGAGCAATTTTATAATGTAAAGCAGCACTTAGAAAAAGACTTCTCATTTGAATGGCTTACATTTTTCAAAGCAAATTGGAAAAAAATCAAAGCAAAGAAGCATTTCTTAATTCAAAATGCGCACGAACTTATGGAAAAATAACAAATAACTTACAAATGATTAGATCAAATCGTTCAGAACTAAAACTTAAAATAGAATTAAAAAAATCAAACTTATTGTATACCGTATTTAATATGACAAATCGGACAATCTGTAAATGAGGACATATCAATTTTAATTAGTTAGTAGGTTATTTTTCCAACATTTAACGATTTCACAGTTGTGGTGCATTACAAACGTTGTAAAGAGTCTCTATGAACTAAAAAAAGTTATCATAACTGGCGTTCTGTTAAGGTGAAGGAACATAAATGTTAGGAAGAAAAAGCCGCTACAACGAAAATCGTAATCTTTGCGTAAACTTGATCCGGGGTATACATGGTCATTAGAATAAGATTAAATGCTGAGTCTTGGAATTGGGATGATAAGTTGGAATCAGATGTTTTTCAAATATTCTTAAATGTATGATTAACTGAAGCTATCGGACTTTGAAAAGCAAACGATCTTGTTATTTTTTTTGAAACTCTTAACGGAATCCCCTACACTCTTTTTAGTAATCCCTTGAACATGCTTTGGAATAAAATGTTTGTAAGAATTACCCCTTCATAACTTCCCAAGAAATTAATCTGTTAAAACTGGAAGTCCTTATCATGGAGACAACGTCCGGAAATATCAGCAATTGTCTGTTCCTGAGCATCCTGAAGTTTACAAACGCGTAATCGTCATTCTGAAAAAAACAACTTGTTTAAAACGCCGGTACCCTGGAAGCACTAGGCGTCAAGTCATCCGAACGCCACTTCGGTCATCCGAAAGGGCTAATTGTTGTTGCCTAGAGATTTCACCGGAAACCACTCAATATAAAAATAAGTTGCGAAGTTTTACGTGTTTAAAGCTTCCGAATGTGTGTAATCGCGGTGTGGTGGATGAGGATCAAGTAAAGGACGTTTGAATAACGAATTATGTTCGTCAAAAATAAGAATTTACTGGTGTTGTTATCAATCTGCTTTGAAAAATGTAAGCCATTCAAGTGAGTAGTTCTTTTCATGCTGCTTATATTATAAAATTGTTCACATTTTTTATTTCCGATT
>JAHHFK020000875.1:330000-519730 GCA_024533555.2 Aedes koreicus | reverse complement strand
CTGCCGGATGATCATCGGATTACGAAGCTAATAGTACAGCATTATCACGAGAAGAGTGGGCATGGGTACCGCCAAGCGGTGAAGAATGAACTTCTGGCAGCTTTACTACATTCCGCACGTAGATGCAGTGGTTAGGAAAAGTGTCGGCGGCCTGCATTTGGTGCAGAGTACATCATTGCCGTCCCGATGTTCCGAGAATGGCTCCGCTACCAGTGCAGCGAATCACGCCGAATCTCCGGCCGTTCAGCTACGTAGGCGTCGACTACTTGGGACCGTTCGATGTGACTGTAGGGCGACGAACAGAGAAGCTGTGGATAGCACTATTCACTTGCATGGTGATACGAGCGGTGCATTTGGAGATGGTACACGGGCTGACAACTCAGTCCTGTTTGATGGCGATACAAAGGTTCATCGGTCGCCGGGGCTGGCCAATCGAGTTCTTCTCCGATAACGGGACAAATTTTCGAGGAGCAAGCACAGAAGTGGTAGAGGCTGTGCAGTGCATCAGAGATGACTGTGCAGATCAGCTTACGAACGCGAGAACGAAGTGGACGTTCAATCCTCCCGCCGCACCACACATGGGAGGTGTCTGGGAGCGTTTGGTACGTTCTGTAAAGGAGGCGCTAACAGCGCTGAATGACGGACGAAATTCTGCAGACAGCGATCGTGGAGGCAGAGGACATCATCAACTCTCGTCCGCTCACCTATGTATCGCAGCAATCCGATGAGGCAGAAGCACTCACCCCAAACCATTTCATGCGGGGCGCATCACCGAACCAGCCAAGTGGAGCACTTCCACCTCCCCATCCTGCAGTGGCTCTTCGGGACGCTTTCCAGCGGACACAGCAGCTAGCCAGCGTGATGTGGGAGAGGTGGATAAAGGAATATGTGCCTTCATTGAACCAGAGATCGAAGTGGTTCAATGAGTCAAGACCGTTGCAAGCAGGTGATCTGGTGTATGTGGTAGATGGTTCCAACCGGAAGTGTTGGGTCCGTGGAGTGGTGGACGAACCGATCGTGTCAGGAGACGGTAAGATCCGTCAAGCCTGGGTGCGTACTAGCACCGGACGATTCAAGCGAGCGGCAGTAAAGCTGGCCGTTATAGAGGTAACCCTGGTAACGAGATGGTAACCCTGAGCCGGATGTGGCTTCCGGGGCAGAGTTACGGGCCGGGGAATGTTCTGGCAGCACTGGCCGTACGCATACATACGCGCCGATGACGTAAACATGTCAGATGACATATGGTAAGAAGAGAGAGAGAGAGAGAGAGAGAGAGAGAGAGAGAGAGAGAGAGAGAGAGAGAGAGAGAGAGCGAGAAGGATATACGTCAAAGGTAGTAGAGGAGATAGACAAAAACAAACAGTGAATTGTATAGTGGAAGCGTTTAATAGAAGTTGAGAACAATTTGGTGAATTTAGTTAATTTGGTGGTTACATTAAGAAGAATATCGCGCATTCAGCGAAATTTGGTTGTACGATCACAACACAGAAGCCGCTGACTACATAAAAGGTGAACGGTTTAGTGGTGCCTAAGCTGAATCGCACGTCCCATGAGCAGTCTCTTAAATATTCGCCATACGACACAGTAGGACAGACAGTCAGAAATTCGCTAAAACGAGGTAGAAGGAAGCTGAAGACGGAAAGCAAACTAAAAATTTTTGATCATCCTTTGAGGGTGATAGCCAAAAACGGTTTGTTTTTACATCCGACCTTTGATCCGAACAAGTTACGATACGAAGAAATGCTGGATCTCCACATGATTCATCCGCTTCTGCTTGCGTGGCTCCGTAGTCAACGCAATGCACGGTTGGTTGTCCTTGTAGACGTCAGAGGCTCTTTGACATCACTACTAATCGATCGAAGTAAATTGGCTACCCAGAGTAGCTCACAGCTAGCCAAACAAAGCGCCATAAGCTCCGCTTCAGTCGTCGACAGAGCTACCGACGATTGCTTCTTCGTTGACCATGCAACTGTCGATCCGTTGAGCTTGATGACAAACCCCGACACAGAACGTCGATCGTTGGAGTCGTTACCCCAGTCCACATCCGCAAATGCCAGAAGTCCTTCCGTCGAATCCTGCCGACGATACACAAGTTGGTAGTCCATCGTATCTCGTAGGTACCGCAGTACCCGCTTTAGGTGTACTCAGTGCTCGTCTATCGCGCAGCATTGAAAACCAGCGAAATAATTCACTGCGGCACAGATGTCCGGTCTTGACAGCCAATCAGTTGCAGCCTTATATGGTTTTCTAATGAAATGCTTAGCGTTCTGCTCTTTCTCGAGTTTCAAGTGCGGTTTCATTGGAATTACAGACGATTTACAATTGATTATACCGAAACGCTCTAGAATGCTATTTACGTACGCCTTCTGTTCAATGATCATCAATCCTCTCTTCTGGTCGCGTTGAATGTTCAAACCGATAAAACTCCGAACTACCTGCAGGTTTCAATACTGCGATGACTTCCGCATCTCAAACTCAGACGACAGCTTCTTCTTTAGCTCACAAATTGCCTTCATGGTATTTCCGATGATAAGAATGTCATCAACATAGATCACTTCGTATATCACTACATCGTTAACTTTCCAAAAATACGTTCATTCCACTTCCACGAGGCTTGTTTGAGGCCGTATATGGCTTTGTTCAGCCTACACACCATTGATCCTCCCCACTCAAAGCCAGACGGCTGACGCATAAACATCTCCTCCTCCAACATGCCGTTAAGAAATGCGCACTTAACGTCCATCTGGTGTACATGCCAACACTCTTGATAGGCAAGCGACAGGAGAACACGCAATGTTGACATTTTCACGACCGGAGAATATGTGTCCGAATAAAACTGTGTCACTGAGAAAAACTACGGGCAACAAGTCTAGCCTTGTACCGCACAACCGAACCTTCACTGTCTCTCTTGATCTTAAATATCCATTTTTTATCGACCACTTTCCTTCCTTTCGGCAGTTCAAACAAGTTTCAGGTTGCGTTTTTCTCCAACGACTGCAGTTCTTCTTCAGTGGCTTTCTCCCACATAGGCCAATCACTACGCGTTTTCA
Organism: Aedes koreicus; assembly: GCA_024533555.2. Lineage (NCBI taxonomy): Eukaryota > Metazoa > Arthropoda > Insecta > Diptera > Culicidae > Aedes > Aedes koreicus. The sequence goes on along the minus strand of JAHHFK020000875.1, from coordinate 516,680 downwards.
GCACTTTCAAGTGTCCTCAACGAACTCCTCAGCACTGATAGTAAACGCCGTAATGTCCACCTCATAGTCGTTATACCAATCCGGCGAAGCAACCACCCGTTGGCTTCTACGAGCACCACTATACACGGTGGGGAAATCTTCATCATCGAAAGAATGCATGTCATCCGAGTCCGAGTCTTCAACCGTCGTGTTCACTCTCCGCTTTTTCCAGATCATTCCGCTCTTCCGGTGACATACAGGCATCAGATGGTCAATCCCTAATCACCACCGTGCCGGTTTCCTCGACACTTTCTTCATGCTGCAACCTGCATGCAACCTCATAAAAGATGACGTCGCGCGACACGAACCCTTTCCTCCCGTTCCAGCACCTGTAGCGGCGCATACCCTACGAAAACAAAGACGAAAACAAACGTCGCTGTGACGATTTCCAGCGGGTGCCTAGCACGTTTTTCCGCTCGGGTACGGAACAACTCTCGCTTTTGTTTTGCACTGATACACAGTTCACACAAAAACTTCACCGACTGTTCACTAATACTGTCCATCGACATGTTTCACTAGCTTCACAAGATTATCGTTCCTAAGATGACCAAAACGATGATGCCACAGTTTCATTTTCTGACTCACTTTTCCTGTCGCAAAAGCTTTTCCGGCTCCCTGCTTCTCGCAAACGAGATTCATACAGTACAGTCGACCCAACTGACGATCAGTGGCCACTTTTTCGTCATCATCCTCAACAGTCACACTTCCACCGAAAAATGTTACGCGTTTGCCGGTATTTTCTAACCGCCGCAGCAACAGGAGTTTCAATGATAGCTCCGGGATAAATAAAACATCTTCCATGTTCACTCGGATCTTTTCGTCTTCCACTAACGCCCTAGATACAATGCGTCCCTTGCAGTGAGCGAGCAAGTTTACACCACTTTTCGCTGTTTGAATAATCCCAGGAGTGTCCAAATTTCCCAACTATCGAACATCGATTTATCGTTTGCCATATGTTCAGAGGCCTCACTGGCCCAAAACCATTTCGCATCAATTGCCAGCACTAGCGGTTTCCATAAACGAAACCGTTTTCGCGCTCATATTTGCTTTTTGCATTAAACTCTTCTTCCCGTGCTTCTTACTCGAGCCACCACTTTTGTTTTCGCTGGATCGAGGACACTGGGCTTTCTTGTGGCCAAATTCACCACAGCCAAAACACTTCCACTTGCTCTTTGGACTTACCGGCGAATACAGTCTCCTCTGGGTCAGCTTCCAATCGCTGACCCCTGCGCTTGCTTCGACATCCAAGTATTTTCGCCGCACTAAATCCTTGGTCAGTTTTTTCGACATTGCTTCCATACCGGTGGTGACGGCGTCGTACGAAGAAGGCATCGTCAACATGAGGTGGCATATGACGTCTTCTTCTTCCATTTTCGCACCAGCACCTTTGCACAGTGGTAGGAGATGGTCAAATCACGATATCAATTGTATAGCGCCTTTAATATCAACTTGATCCAAAATGTGTCTGCAGACGAATTGTTCACATATGTGTTGCGCATAGTTTGGTTACATCAAAAAAAAAAATCATTGCCTACAATGAAAAAAATAAAAATAGATTGAAAGATTTTTTTTCGAAAAAGTTGTAGATTTACTCAAAATATAAAACTTTGTCGAAGACAAAACAATTCTATGTCAAATAGTTTTGGAGATATAAGTGGACAGGGGGGGGGGGGGGGGGGGGGGGGGGGGGGGGGGGGGGGGGGGGGGGGGGGGGGGGGGGGGGGGGGGGGGGGGGGGGGGGGGGGGGGGGGGGGGGGGGGGGGGGGGGGGGGGGGGGGGGGGGGGGGGGGGGGGGGGGGGGGGGGGGGGGGGGGGGGGGGGGGGGGGGGGGGGGGGGGGGGGGGGGGGGGGGGGGGGGGGGGGGGGGGGGGGGGGGGGGGGGGGGGGGGGGGGGGGGGGGGGGGGGGGGGGGGGGGGGGGGGGGGGGGGGGGGGGGGGGGGGCGACAACACCTGTAAAATCAGTTTTTATCACTTGGACTTTTCATATATACATTTTTTATGAAAACTATGAACTGAGAAAATGTTAACAACATAAAAATACATGTATTTGGTGAAGACAATATATAGAGTTAATGCAATTCCTTAAAAAGCAAGAGCTTTTTTTTTAACTTCATTTTACGGCTACTTCTGACTGCATATAGGGATGCACAAACCAGAAACCAACAACAACTGTCTTATACATAGAGATGAGAGAGGAACACTTGAAAAGGCCAAGGTAAAAAAAAAAAAAAAAAAAAAAAAAAAAAAAAAAAAAAAAAAAAATAGTGAGAATTTGGTTAAAACCGATTCATAAATGAGTGAGTCCGATTACATTGAATGATTTTATATTTTTCACTTTTTCTATACACAAACAGACATGTCACCTAAATTTTGCAAGGCTGGCTTCTACAACTGAGTTCTCAGATAAGGTCAAACATAATCATCATCAATAAAAAAATGTTTTGTGAGATTCAGTAACTAGAGTATTATAATCGTGTGTCTTGAATTTCATTTAAGACCCTATTTTCTTTATTCGACAAATAACTCAGCGGGGGGGGGGGTATAATGAGTCGAGAGCTGATCTGAACTCATCGTGAAAAATCTCATATGGATGGTCAGATTAAAAACCTTTGATAAATGGAGCTCGAAATAAACGGTCGTCTAGCCCGGGTCTATTATAGACTGCATATGACCATGATCGATGGCAAGGTTGTAAATGCTGTGACAAGTACGAAATCAGTACACCGATGTCATCTGTAAGGCTACACCGACCCAAATGAACAACATCGCAAACGTTCTTTTGCGACCAATAGATGAACAAGTATTTCAGTTTGGATTATCCGTTCTTCATGCGGAGATAAGGTACCGTTTTGTTATGCAATCCATCCTATATTTAAATAACTTTTGCAGATTTTTTGAATATTTTCTTCAAGTGGGCTCTAAGTTGGAAGTGAAAAAATGGCGGTGCAGTGGACCTGATTCAGAAAAAGTTAAGGAATCCAAGCATATTATCCAGCAGCAATTCAAACAAAAACTAGAACTAATCGTTGACATGCCACGGTAATGGAGCCAGCACGTAAAATAACGGGAACACAGCGAGATGCTTTTTTGAGAATGTTGAAGTTTCTGCAGAGATTTTGGGTAACAACGAGGAGGTTATCAAACGGTGCTCATCAATTTTACAGATTATCCCTTCAGGAAGGGAAATTAATTCGTCCAAGTTCAACAAATATTGTCTAGAAACTGCCCGGTTGTTGGTATCCGCATATCCTTGGCTTTATTTGCCCGCTACTGTGTGTGTGTGTGTGTGTGTGTGTGTGTGTGTGTGTGTGTGTGTGTGTGTGTGTGTGTGTGTGTGTGTGTGTGTGTGTGTGTGTGTGTGTGTGTGTGTGTGTGTGTGTGTGTGTGTAAAATCTAACACCCATCGGCCGGCAATAGACTTCTCGCAGCAAGATGTCACTAATACTGGCGTGCTGCTGTACACGTATAGGATCGTTTGTTTTTGGCTTTCAACCACGAGATCAGCTGTCAAAGTGTTCAGGTTGACAGCGGTTTGTTTTTCATTTTCAACCAGCAAAACGATTGTATTAGTGAAATTGCTTACTAATACTAGCGGCGGCAGAGAAGTCTATGGTATTATGGAAGAAATCTGTTTACAACAATCATTCAAGTGACCATTGGAAGCAACTTTAATCCGGGAGCTAGAAAGTGATACCGATATCATTTGTATAAGGACACTGCAACACACTTACAGATTTGGAAATGTCAAATTTCCAAACCAGGCACGTATTTAGTATTATTTGAAAATAAGATTATTGTTATATAGTTATAATCAGATAGATCTCACCCATCTTGTTCATTCGTAAAAATAAAAATGTTCGATGTTGATTCGTAATTAATTTCATGTACTCGCGATTAAATATGCGCAAAAATTAACAATGCTAAAACGCCCGATGTATATGCAACCTACATAACAAAACTCTGTACACCCCGTGGTGAATGCACCCAAAATTATGTGCAAGCTTTTCACCCGCGCATGCGCGTTGTTTTCGTTTGCTGCTTTTGACAAGCAAATGGTCGTTCTCTACATTGCACTAGTCTTTCTTTTTTTTCACTCCACACTCTGCCAATAATGCAAATCCCCGCTATGAGTTGACTCTATATCGAGCTTCAAAACTGCTAATAATCATCGATTCATTCGCGATAAAGCGTAAAAACACTCTAACTTAATGATATATGTCCGTGTGTCACAATACTACCACTAATAAACAAAACTAAGCTGATGTAACTCTTCTTCCGGGTGCGGGGGCGAAGCACAAAAAACAAAAAAAAAACGGGGAAATACTACCGACACTCACACATTTTGAGAGGGAATTGATTGTATTCACTACGGCTTACCCAATGCATGCGGAGATTTTATGATTTCGCTGTTAGTTCAAGTTAAATTACGAATTATTGTTTGATTTTTGTTTCGCGAAAACGACGCAGCAAAAACAAAACACGTCAGTTTCGAAGCACGGCTTGCTGCGATCATAAAACAAAACAGGATATTAGATATTGAAACCTTCCGGTAGTAACATGATATCCGTGTCTAATACACTCTTCTTGCACCGATTAATTTATAAACTAAGCCTGCACACCGAATCAAAATTCACTTTGGCACGGTTGTGGTATTTTCCTCTAAAATCTAGTTCTAGATATTAACACTTGGTTACAGGAAACAGAATCAATAAGAAAAATAAACTCGCTTATGACCTCTAACTTTACACGGTTGCTAAACAATACACACTATCTTCCCCCACAATACCCGCGAACGACGACACTTTGGACCTGAGCTCGCTTGAGGAAAAATCACCAACACACAACAGCGCAATTGATTGTACGCAGTTTTTTGAATGAATCGCGAGCACGGCGCGATCCCGCGACACGCAACACTCTTCTAACTTCAGCTCACCGGAACCAATTGCACACGCACACTAGTAATACGCGACGCAGAACAATTCGACGCACGACGAGGTGCTACTGCCGCAGACGTTGTGCTAGATAATACCGTTGTTGTTGTTGTTGCCGCTGATGCAGTGCAAACTACTGCCAACACACACAACCACGTTCCTCTCTATCTTTTTGTTTTAATAAATCGCATCCAGGGTGGGCGAATAAAAAAAAATGCAATCTACCAAACCCACACCAACACCACTGCACTTCTCCCAAAAAGTGCAAACGGGAGCGAAAGACAGAGATAGAGCTATCAGTTAGCAAGAAAACTCCTTTTCACTGCCTCCACTGCTGATAACCAAGCAAACAAATATGTTTTCACCACGTTTCCAAACTTTTTAGGGACGGAAAATATCACTTCCACAACGTACGCGATTTCTGCTAGCCTGGAGAACACTTTTCGGGCGCTTTCGAGTGCGATTTCACCCGCTCAGTACGGACTTTTCCGCGAGCACAGGGTCGGTGTGTTCCCTTCCTCGAGACGATCGACAACCGTCAACTCAGCTCTAACAAACACAACTCTTGGCTTTATTTTCCCGCTACTGTCCATAAAATATTGATGCACAATGCCGATGTAATTCTTCATTTTAGTGTTCTTGTCGGACAATTGTCTAAAGGAGCGCAGGAGTCCCTCAGTAAAGTAATTAAAAGGTTCAGGCTAGATCACATCCGGAAAACATCACGAGCTATAAAAAACAGTGATCTTATTCGTCGACTATTGGTTTCTTCAGGCCTACTTATTGCCGGTTTGCGGGTAAAGTCGCCAAAGAAGGACAAAGAGTTTTCCGAAGATGCACAGTATATGCTAGATTTTTCATATAGTGAAAACGATACAGATTATGAATAATTGTTATTGATGTGTTGACATTTCGATTCAATTAATGCACAATATAATCTATTGTTTTAAAGTACACAGTAGCAAAACAATTGTGTTATTTGTCGAATAAAAGAAAGCGACTCCAAATGAAATTCAATACACTTTCACACAATTTCCCATGCAAACACCTCTGAATACCCCATAAAACATTGCTTTGCTGATTATGACTATATTTGATAATATCTGGTTCTCAAATGTTCAAGCTGCCTTGCAAATGCTCGTTTCTGTATAGAAAAAGTCAAAAACATGCGATCATTCAACGTAATCGCACTCAGTCATTTATGGATTGGCACTAACCAACTACTTTAAAGTACTAAGCCTAAGCTTTAATATAAGTAGCTGTTCTTGGTTCCCGGTTTGCCACCTTCTCCCATACATGCAGTCAAAGTTGCCCTAAAATGAAGTCAACAAGTGCTCTAACCTTGCAAGTAATGCATTACTCTACATGTTTTTTTTTAATTAGTTCGTTTATTTGTTAGGCTCAGGCGTGTGTTTACGGAGCCGATATTCAGTATTGTTATTTACAATGTATAATTTTTCAATTTTAGTAAAATGGGGTGCCAATTACTCGTGGCTAGCTCGAGGTTAATGGGTCACATTATGGTTTGGAAAGGGCTAGGCAGGTAACTTATTGAAGGTATTATTTGCTGCGCATGGTTGCGACATCTACCAAATCCAAGGTCCCTGTAGTCCGTTTCAGGAACTTAGCCGCAGATGGGTGACCACTGCTTGCTGGGCAGGTACAAGTAGCACGGAAACAAAAGGATAGTATAACTGGGACACAATGGCAGTGAATTTACAAGGCTGGAGGAGAGGGGGTGATGACATTACACTCTTAGATCAGACAAACAAAGGAATTCGTAAATCGCTTGCATGTAGGGGAGATCACGCATTCCCAAAACATCTCTTACCTCGCGGGAGGGTTGTCTACCTCGGGCCACTAGGGTATCCAATAGTCGTGCTCTGGAGGCATCATTACCCGGGCAATGCCAAACTGCGTGATCGATGTCATCATAACCGGTTCCACACCTACATACATTGCTATCGACGAGGTTAATTCTGTAGAGATGTGCGTCTAGCGAGTAGTGGTTGGACATAAGTCTTGACATCACACGAATGAAACCGCGACTAACATCCAGACCTTTGAACCACGATCTCGACGAAACATTTGGAATAATGGAATGTAACCACCGCCCAAGAGAATTACTTGTCCAATCGTTTTGCCAACTTTGAAGAGAACTCTGACGTAATCATGGGAAAAAATCATCATGTGAAATTCTTCTTTCAAAAATCTCGCCTTCTTTTGCGCCCACCTTTGCTAGACAGTCCGCCTTCTCATTGCCTGAAATTGAGCAATGTGAGGGGACCCATGCAAAGGTAATTCCCTTTGAAAGAAAGTAACATGAGTGCCTCACTGTTTTCATCGACCGGAGGGCCCAATAGAACTGAGACTATCCGAGAAGATGAAATAATGGTCTATGGGCATGTCGGAAATTATCCCCAATGCGAAATTGTTTGCTGCCAGCTCAGCACCATATACGGAACAAGGTTCCTGAAGTTTCCGGAAGGCAGATGAGTATTCATTGTAAACACCGAAACCAGTGGATCCGTCAATGCGCGACCCAAAAGTGAAAATTCTTCTCTTGCAATTGACATGTTGGTACTTTTCGATGAAAATATGGGGAAATAAAATAGGTCGAAGTTGATCTGGAACTCCTTGAATAGCCTGTTTCATGGAGAAATCATAATCAATGGAGGAACCGTGAAAAGGAAAGCGTACACTAGGAGGGTTATAGCATGGAAGACTAATATCAGATGACATATAGTTAATATAGATTCGTAAGAATCTAGACTGGGTACTCAATTCGAGCATTTCTTCGAAGTTTTCAATCACAAGGTGGTTATTGATTCCACACTTGATCAGTATTCTAGATGAGAGCTCCCAGAACCGATTCTGTTTTACTCCTGCCAGAACCTCCAGGCTCATATAATGCGTTGAATGCATACAGCCAAGGGCAATGCGTAGACAACGACATTGAATGCGTTCCAATTTTATGAAGAAGCTGTTTCTTGCCGAGAGAAAGCAAAAAGAGCCATATTCGAGAACTGAAAGAATAGTTGTTTTATAGAGTTTAATGAGGTCTTCCGGGTGAGCACCCCACCATGTCCCGGAAAGTGATCTTAAAAAATGGATTCTTTGTTGACTTTGATTCTCTGTTGACTTTTCTGTTTCAAATACGCAATGTGAGTACTCCAAGTGCATTTCGAATCAAACATGACTCCAAGGTATTTGAAGGTCAAAGATTGGGTAATGTCTCTTCCCAACAGCTTGAGACGCAGTTGGGCAGGGAACCGCTTTCTAGTAAACACTACCAATTCGGTTTTATGCGGTGAAAACTCGATCCCCAAATTTCTGGCCCAGATGGACTGATTATCTAGGAAATTTTGCAATGCCTTTGCAAGATTTCCGCACGTGGACCTCTAAAGGAGATCACAGCATCGTCTGCAAGTTGTCTTAGCGTGCATCTATTTTCCAAGCAGTTATCAATATTTTTAACATAAAAATTATAAAGCAAGGGACTTAAACATGAGCCTTGGGGTAAGCCCATGTAGCTAATTCTGGAAGTTGTCAGTTGGCCTAGATTGAAGGTCATTTGTTTTTCTGACAGTAAATTATATAAAAAAATATTTAAAATTCCTGGCAAACCACTACTGTGCAGACTATCTGCCAGTATATCTATGGAAACTGAATCAAATGCGCCCATTATATCCAAAAATACTGAAGCCAATTGCTCCTTGTGTGCAAAGGCCAATTGTATATCAGATGAAAGCAACGCTAAACAATCGTTTGTTCCTTTGCTCTTTCGGAAACCAAATTGCGTATTTGATAGAAGGTTGTTTGATTCAACCCAACGGTCAAGTCTTGATAGGATCATTTTTTCTAACAATTTCCTTAAGCATGATAGCATAGAGATCGGACGGTAAGAATTGTAATCAGACGCTGGTTTCCTAGGCTTTTGAATAACCTACATTACATTACATTAACCTGCCTCCATGCGGGTGGAACTATATTTAATTCCATGAGAGTGTTATACAGGTAAAGTAATCGTCTTTTAGCGATATCGGGGAGATTTTTTAGAAGGTTGAATTTAATCATATCGCTTCCCGGAGCAGAGTTATTCGATGAGAGAAGTGCCATTAAAAATTCCAACATTGTGAATGGTTCGTCCAGAGAACCGTTATTTCGGGTAGTATCCCGTAAATTCGGTTGTGTTGGGACAGAGTCTGGACAAACCTTTTTAGCGAAGTCGAATATCCACTGCATGGAGTATTCTTCACTCTCATTGGAGGATGAGCGGTTTCGCATATAACGAGCCTTTCTCCAAAGCGTTGTCATCGAGGAACGACAGTAATTGCGTTTCTTTGCTTTGAGTATGTTTTTAAGCTTTTTTTCAAGCTTAAGGTACTTACCAAAAAGCTCACATGTTTCATGTCTACGATAATCTTTAAGCGCATCGGATTTCTCAAGATACAACTTAGTGCATTCGTCATCCCACCCAGGGGTGGCGGGTCTTCTTTTGAGGGATGCACTTGGAACACGTGGTTTCTGAGCTTCTAATGCACTTTTTTACATCAGTTCGGAAAGGAAACGATACTCTTCTAATGGTGGAAGAGGATCGGTAGAATCAATACCAAGGGTTACCACCGATGCAAAATGTTGCCAATCAATATGCCTCGTGAGGTCATAAGGAACATGGATTGACTGGTCTGTTTTGTGAAAACTATTTGTGATTGAGATAATTATTGGTAAGTGATCACTATCATGGGTATCATTGATTACCTTCCACAGACAATCTAATAATAGTGAATTAGAACACAAAGATATGTCAAGTCGACTCTCCCTGGCAGGAGGTTTTGCTATTAGTGTCGCTTCTCCAGTGTTCAAGATGGTCAAGTTGAAATCGTCGCATAAGTCATAGAAAATACCCGCTCTGTTGTCATCGTATTGTTCGCCCCAAGCAGTACCGTGGGAGTTCAGATCGCCCAGAATAATAACCCAGAACTGGAGATGGAAGTAATGTAATTGAACTCCAAAGTTGACGGCGGTTTATTGATGCCCTCGGAGGGACATAGATGGAAGCTATTCAAAGATCTTTATTCTTTACATTTATTTGGCAAGCGACGATTTCAATGCCTGAGATTATTGGGAGTGAGATTTTATAGAAGGGGTAGCACTTTTTGATCCCCAGAAGCACGCCACCATATGAATCATCTTGGTCCAGGCGAATAATGTTAAAATCGTGGAAGTTTAATTCATTTTCAGAAGAAAGCCATGATTCACAGAGAGCAAATATATCACAATCAGAATTGTGAATCAAATACTTAAACGAGTCTAATTTAGGTATTAGACTGCGACAGTTCCATTGTAATACGGTGATCATATCTTGATCCTCACTCGACGAATTATTCATCGAAAGATATGAATTCACCAATAAGGGGCCATGATACAGTCAATTGCTTGAAGTAGTTTCCAACTATAGGAATAAGCAGGTCAATAATTACTCGGAGCGGTGAAGCATCCGAAAGGCTACGAGCATTTAAAATGTAATCCACAATGTCCCTAAAATTAATCTTACCTCGCTTGGACGGGATATTCTTAGAATTGCGAGAAGACGTAGTTTTTGGTTTTGGCAACCTCTTACGGTTACTGTTATTAGGCAGCGGCGATTTCATATAGCTACAGCTAGGAACGGATGCATTAGCTATTACCGGTTTCTTCGGTTTTTTTAATTGACCCCCGCTACCTCCAATTTTTTGCAAGCTTTTGAGAGTGGGTTTAATTAGTTTCCGGCGCACACCAGGGGAACGAGTGGGCTTCCTTTCACCGGGGGCGTGTACCTCCGGAAATTCACGCTCATCGGCTACGTCAGAATCCAGTTCATCGGAAGACAAAATCAAAAAAGGATTTTCATTTTGAGCGGCTGATACAGACGCTCCGTTTTGCGACTTTAACATTTCTGCATACGTCTGCTTGGAGCTTTCTTGTATGGAACGTCTCACGTTACCAGTGCGCTTCTTGTACACGGGGCAGTTCTGCAAATCGTGGCTCTTTGCCACAGTAAGCACGCTTTGTTGCTTCCTGTTGGCAAGCATCCTCTGGATGCCTTTGGCCGCATTTGCCACAACGGGGCTTGTTGTCGCAAAAAGTAGCCGTATCACCCAACTGTTTGCACTTGGTACAATTAAATACCCTTGGTACAAAAAGGCGCACTGGGAAAAAAAACCTTTAGCAATTTCAACAAATTTTGGGAGAATTGATCCGGCGAAGGTCACTTGTAGCGAGTCCGACGGTGAATACGTCTTTTTTCCATCTACCATTGATCCTGCATGCAATTGTTTGCATTCCAGAATCTCAATGGTAGACGAAGCAGAATCTGGAAGTCGCCCCTTACCTTCGATAACGTCTTCACACGTCAGGCTTGCTGCAGAAACCACACCGTCTATCTCCACATCTCGAGATGGGATGTAGACGTAGTACTCGACATTATAACCTTCGTCACTAGCAATTTCATTTGCAATTCATTACGTAGGTGCAGTGACACGCAGTTTGTTTCGGTTGACCTGATGAAATTCGGTCCCCGGATAACGACGCGTCAAATTTCTTTTTATGCCCAAAAAGTCTAGGGCTTTCACTTTCTGCCGAAAGTAGACAACCCAAGGAGAGGCAGAAGACGGCTGATAACAGCGCGTCCTCAAAACATCTTTGGGAGGCAAGTCGCCCCCCTTAGAATCATCCATGAAAATACAAATTCAGGGACAAAAAAGAAATTAAATAAAACAAAATAAAAATCAGATGATTTTTTTGAACCACCCTATACAGAACGATAGTTTTTGAACCACCCTATGCAGAACGATTCACTTAATGGGAGAGAGATACACAAAGAACACTACCAGATGAGGCAACAATAAAAGAGACTGTGCTACTTGCCCTTACGCTGCGCCTTTGCCGGTATGGCAGCTTCTGCTGTTGTTCGTAAACAAAGCACCGCTTGCTGACCGGCAGTGGATGGAGTGATGACCTTCCCTGATGCGATGATGCTTATGAGGTTTCACTTTTTCCCTCGGGTGTTTACGATGGTACTGGCTGGACAGATCATCCGTCGGACTCGGCCGGGAATGTCTGCTTCCCTAAAGGAACGCTCGGCTGGATTTCGGCGGTTCAAACAGTGCACTAATTTTATTCACCGCGTTGTTAATAGCGGGTGGAAAAAAAACAACCAAAGAGGTAGTGCGGGGTGCGAAAAAAACTGAACCAAAGCTCTTCAGCGTTCGATGCGGAATGTGCTCTACATGCTGTCTTCACCAAAACATGTTATTTTATGTTGTTAACATTTGCTCATATCATAGTTTGCATATGAAAATGTGTATATGAAAAGTTAAATTATAAAAACTAATTTTACAGGGGTTGTCACCAAAAACGACTTATATCTCCAAAACTACTTGACATAGAATTGTTTTGTCTCCGACAAAGTTTCATATTTTGAGTAAATCTACAACTTTTTCGAAAAAAAAAAAAATCTTTCTATCTATTAAGGAAAATAATTAATTTTTTTTTCATAGTAGGCAATGATTTTTTTTTATGTTACCAAACTTTGCGCAAAACATATGCGAACAATTCGTCGGCAGACACTTTTTGGATAAAGTTAATACCTTCTGCTCGAATATGAACGAGACTGGTTAAATAAAACACAAACGGTTAATTTGTCTCCTTCAAAATAATCACCATCGGAGGCGATTGACGCGGTTGGGTAGCTCAGTGGTTAGCTGTTCTGCTTACTGAGCAGATTGTCGGGAGTTCAATCCCAGGCCCGTCCCCTTCCTTGCCATTTTTCACTTGCCTCTTTCTATCACCACTAGATTTAAAATAAAAAGCAGTCTACTGCGCTTTATTTCATTGATCGCATCACTTACCACAGTGCATCCATGATCTAAAAATAACCTACCTCACTAACACAACTATCCTTCCCTTGGCAATTGTAGAGATGCAGTGGTGTTCACGGTCTCTAATAACAACGATTGTCAAACTAATCATCCTTCCCCCTCCCCAAAAGACCGTGAGGACGTGGCCGGCGCCGGTACTGATCTATAAATAGAATTAGTGAAGTTTTACATTGAAGATGTAAAGCTACTCCCAAGCTCCATCTATGTGGTTCTCTGTGCAATTACACTAGTTCTGTCAGTAAGGGAGTAGCAACTACGAAATTGCACGGTCTTTTTTTAAAAAAAAATAAAAAATAATAATCACCATCGGAGGCGATACACATATGCCAACGTTTTTTCTATTCCTTATTGCACTTTTCATACGCCTCTTTTGGTATCGCCTTAAGCTCCCTATTCGAATTCTCTTTTAAGACTTCAATCGTCTGAAAATGTTGACCACGAAGGGGCAATTTGAGTTTGGAGAAGAGGAAAAAGTCACATGGTGCCATATCAGGCGAATACGGCGCTTGAAGAACGGAGTTAATGTTGTTTTTGGTCAAATAACTAAACGCGAACTAAACGTGATGTGTGAGCTGGTGCATTATCGTGATGCAAAAACCATGACTTGTTGTCCCACAATTCTTTCCTTTTGAGACGAATATTCTCACGCAAACACTTCATAACGCCCATATAATATTCAGCATTTACCGATTGACCTTCCGGACCTTTTGCGATGTGTACGATGTCAGGTTCTCCAAGCAACTGGTGCAATTCGTGGTTCATTCGCCTCCTCCACGTTCCGTCTTCCACCTGAACTCCACCGTAGATCTTACGCAGCACCTTCCGTTCAAAGACTCCAAGGGCGCGTTGGTCCTCCACTAGCAATGTCCATGTTTCGTGGCCGTAGAGAACTACCGGTCTATTTAATGTCTTGTAGATGGACTTTGTGGTTTGTCCTTCGGAGTCCAAAGTAGGCACGATTGCCAGCCATAATGCGCCTTTGTAGTTCTCTGCTGGTGTCGTTCGAATCACACCCTCCAGTGCAATGTTAAACAACAAACACGACAATCCATCACCTTGCCGCAACCCTTCTCCGAGATTCGAAGGGACTTGAGAGCGTCCCTGATACTCGGACGACACACATCACTCGATTCATCGTTGCTTTGATCAACCACGTCAGTTTTTCCGGAAATCCATATTCGTGCATGATTTTCCATAGCTGGTCTCGATCGATTGTATCATACGCTGATATGAAATCGATGAAAGATGATGTGTGGGCACGTTGTATACGCGACATTTCTGCAGCACTTGCCTAATCGCGAAAATGTGGTCCATGGTAGCTTGATATTGAATCCCGCTTGATATTGTCCCACGAACTCCTTTGAAATTGGTGACAGGCGGGGGGAGCGCAACTTGTAGGCAGCGCTCAGTACCGTGAACACACGATAATTGCAGCAATCCAGTATTTTAATAGCTCGCTTGGGAGTTGGTCAACACCAGTGGCTTTGTTGTTTTTCAACCGACCAATTTCCTCCTCAACTTCCTGAACGGTTGGGGTCGGGGTCCTGTCCTTTTCGCGCGTGTTCCTAGATTTATTACCGGGCCACTTTCGTTCACTGTAACATTACCGTTCAGGTGCTCGTCGAAGTACTGCTTCCACCTTTCAATCACCTCACACTCTCCTGTGAGAAGGTTGTCATCCAGGTCTCGGTACATATCAGCTTGTGGTACGTAGCCTTTGCACGAGCTGTTCAACTTCTCATAAAATTTGCGTGTGTCGTTAGCACGGTACAGTGCTTCCATTTCTTCGCGGTCTCGATCTTCCCTCTGGCGCTTTTTCCTTCGAAGAATAGAATTTTGTCTGTTCCGTGCCTGTCTATACCGTTCCACATTCGCTCTCGTACGGTGTTGCAGCATTCTTGCCCGTGCTGCATTCTTCTCCTCTACTAACCTACCCCGCAGTGGGATGTTTGGCAATGATAACGTCCTTTGTTCGAGTACTACTTTACCCATGCCCTTTCGCTCAATTTTCAATACTTCTATTCCATTTCCAACCTACCGTACACTAACGGAACTTTCAACACTTTCTCTTCATATCTTTCATTCTAGCAAACATGACTGTCTACTCTTGGTGCCTCATGGCGATGAGCGAAACATCTCCTTCTACATCACTCTACTAACTGCTTGCATTCGCCAGCAATCCAGTCATTTTTTCGATTCGGTGCAGAGGTACCTAGTGTTACTAATGCAGTACTACCAATGGCGGTTCGAATATTTCTCCAGCCATCCTTAAGAGTAGCAGCGCCAAGCTGCTCTTCCGTTGGTAGGGCTGCTTCTAGCTGTTGCGCGTGTTCCTGGGCAACTCCGGTGTCCCGTAGTAGCTCAATGTTAAGTCGTGGCGTCCAAATTCAACGCGTGTTGTACACCGACGAGAGTTTTGAGCGCATACATATTGCAACTAGTTAGTGGTCCGAGTCTATATTCGCGCTGCGGTAAGTGCGAAAGTTGATGATTTCGGAGAAGAATTTTCCGTCGATTAGAACATGGTCAATTTGATTCTCTTTTCGTTGGTCAGGTGATCGCAACCTGACAACCTTGATTTTCGATCGACTTTGACGCGGTTTTCTGGGTTTTGGCTCATTTTGGAAGCGCCACTGCGATGACTGCTGGGCTGTTTCGACGTCGTTCTCGTAGACCCAAGTCTCGTCACCAGTTATGATGTGCTGGATGTCCGTATCACTCATTGTGAGCATTTCCTTAGCGACAGTTTTGCGTTGCTCTTTTTGAAGAAAATTCAACAATTTGGGAAAAAGATGCGCGGACACACGTCTCATGCCCAAAACATCGTGTATAATGCTATGAGCGGATCTATTTGATATGTTGAGCTCATCAGCTAGTTCTCTCTTGGTCACACGGCGATTTTACAGCACAATTTTCTTCACTTCTTCGATGTTTTCTTCGATTATTGATGTTGCTGGACGACGATCATAAGGCAGATTTTCAACTGATCTACGACTCTCTTTGAACGACTTATACCAATCAAACACACGTGCACGAGGTAGAGCAGATTCCCCATAGGCTTTCTGCAACACTTTCAATGCATCCGAAGCACTTATTCCGTTGGAATAACAAAATTTCAAACTAATTCTTTGCTCAACGTTTGATTCCATATTAAAATTCGAAACACACACAGGAGGTTTACTTGTTTATAGTGCCGTAAAAAAAAGCTTCGAGACAGATCGTCCTCAAATTTTACATGTAAACGTATGACAGTCCTACCAATCTAAAAAACTACAAGGTGCAGCCCAATGGGGCTGTGCGCAAAGGTGACGTAGGACTACGCAGCAATCGAACTCCCATACACGTCAGGGCCATCCGCTAATTGATTTAAGTCATGCCTGAAAAGGGCCAAGAAAATTCAATTGTACATTCTTTAGAAAGCATTTGGTGGCTCTTAATTATGATACGGCCCCGGTTGTATTTTCTACGATGGTTGAGAGGGCCACTATCTCTAACGCGTAGATGATAGTTATGAATCTGTTGGTTCATTGGTTGTTCAACGCGCTTTGCGATTTACTCTGGGACGCGGCGTTTAAAGCAATGCCATGTTCAGCCGGGGCGCGGTAATGGAAATTTCAAACAACACAGGAGAAAAATTCATCCAAACGTACTCTTAGTTGGCAAACTAATTTGGTCGTCCTGAAAAAGACGGATTTAGTTGGCGGGGGAGAAACAGTTCGCGATTGAACTTGAGCATTCTTTCTTGGTTCATCTCGTGGGATGATTGATTCTTGTCTCGTTGTCACGGGCGGCTGTTTCCCGCCAACTCGTAGGCTTCAGCAGCCATGTTTCTCACAGCGAGGTTGACGGGAGCATCGGCAACAACAGCCAACGGCACCAACGCCTCTCTGGGCAACGACTGCTCACCGCCGCCATCTGTGATCCTAAGGCCACTGCACAGCTTAACGACTGTCGTAAGACTGAATCAGGAATAAGGTGAGGAAAAAGAGAAATAAAACCAAAAAAGAAAAAGATAAGCGACAGGTGGCCCGCAAGCGTAACCGCGGAGAGGCCCTCATCGTTAAGACCGAGGCGTCAAAGTACTCCGAGGTCTTGAAAGCGATGCGCGGAGACGCTAAACTGGCAGGCCTAGGCGCCGACGTGCGGAGTATACGCCGTACCCGCACCGGCGAAATGCTCCTGGAGCTTAAAAAAGCGACAACGCTTAAGGGCCCGGCGTATAGAGACCTGGCAAAACAGGCCTTAGGTGAGGGTGTGGAGGTGCGCGCCCTCGTCTCGCAGGTGACGATCCAGTGTAAAAACCTGGATGAGATCACCGAGGCAGACGAGATCTCCACTGCACTGAAGGAACAGTGCAAGGTCGAGGTTGCCGCCGCAGACATACGTCTGAGGAAGGGTCCACTCGGGACCCAGGTGGCAACCCTGAGGGTAGCGGCAGTCGACGCAGACGCGGCGTTGAAAGTGGCGAAGGTGAAGGTGGGATGGTCAATATGCCCACTAAGCCTGCACCAGCCGCCGAAGGCATGTTTCAGATGCCTAGAGAGCGGGCACATGTCCTGGGAATGCAAAGGCCCAGATAGGAGCAACATGTGCAGAAGGTGTGGCAGCACTAGCCACAAGGCGCGGGATTGCAAAGGTCCCCCCCAAATGCTTGATGTGCGCCGGGAAACCGGACGATAAGCACGTCATGCAGGGGGGCCAAGTGCCCGGCCGCTAAGGGTATACCAACGAGCCAACCGTAATGCAGGTAACCCAACTAAACCTGAACCATTGTGAGGCAGCTCAGCAACTGCTGTGTCAGACAGTTAGCGAGTCGGCATCGGATATCGCCATAATTTCCGACCCATACCGCATCCCATCCGGCAACGGGAACTGGTTTGCGGACAGGTCTAATATGGCGGCATTATGGACGACGGGCAAGCACCCGGTTCAGGAGGTTGTGTCCAACACAAACGAAGGCTTCGTGGTTGTAAAAGTAAATGGAGTGTTCTTCTGCAGCTGCTACGCACCGCCAAGGTGGTCGATCGAACAGTTTTCCAATATGCTCGATCGGATGACAACGGAGCTAACTGGCCTGAACCCGTTGGTAATAGCGGGGGACTTCAACGCTTGGGCGCTCGAGTGGGGGAGCCGCCTTACCAACCCTAGGGGCCAGATTCTTCTGGAGGCCTTGGCTAGGCTCAATGTAGACCTAGCCAACGTGGGTACCAAGAGTACCTACCATAGAAACGGAGCGGAATCGATTATCGATATAACATTTAGCAGTCCTGGGCTAATTAGCAATTGGAGGGTGGATGATGGCTACACCCATAGCGACCACTTGGCGGTACGTTATTGTATCGTCCACAATACAAGGCAACGTGCGGAAGGAGGAGCATCCACTCCATTCGCCCGCAGATGGAGGACGTCCTACTTTGATGTAGAGGTTTTTAAAGAGGCGCTTGAGAGGGAACGAAACTTACGCGAAACCCAGGAACCTTGCGGCGAAAGACTCGTTATGACACTTACACGAGCGTGCGATGCGACCATGCCGAGGGAAGTCAAACCGAGGAATGGAAGATCGCCGGTGTATTGGTGGACGGAGTCGATCGCCGACCTCCGAAGAACATGCCTCCACGCAAGACGGAGGGTGCAAAGAGCGCGGTCAGACGCCGATAGAATCGAGCGTAGAGGGGCGCTAGTCACCACGAAGGCCGCACTAAAGAGGGAGATAAAGGCCAGCAAGCGAGCCTGCTTCGAGGGTCTGTGTCAGAAGGCCAATACGAATCCGTGGGGTGACGCCTACCGGGTTGTAATGGCCAAAACCATAGGATCGGCGGCTCCAGCCCAGCGTTCACCAGAGCTGCTGCAGGTGATCGTTGGGGGACTCTTTCCGAGCCACGACCCAAGTCCATGGCCCCCCGCCGCCGTAGACGTGTCCCATGACCAGCGTTCCAGTATCCCAGACCTTAACGCTGTCATAGCGACGGAAGGGTGGACGGCTCAGCCGAACACCCGTGACCACGTGGGCACCGACAACGGCACAACGGGGGTCGGCGACGAGGCGACGGTGACGAATGATGAACTCATTGCGATAGCAAAGTCGCTAAAGGTGAACAAAGCGCCGGGACCGGATGGTATTCCGAACCTGGCCATCTTATCTTGCTGGATCCCTGAATGTTCAGGGTGGTGATGCAAAAGTGTCTGGACGAGGGCGTCTTCCCGGACGCCTGGAAAATTCAGACCCTTGTGTTGCTACCAAAGACAGAGAAGCCACCAGGAGATCCATCGGCATATAGACCAATATGTCTGTTGGATACAGCGGGTAAGGTGCTCGAGAGGGTAATCCTCAACAGACTGACAACATACACGGAGGGTATACGCGGTCTGTCAAGTAATCAGTTTGGCTTCCGAAAAGGGAAGTCGACGGTGGATGCCATCCTGTCCGTCACCAAGACGGCCGAGGTGGCAATCCAGCGCAAGAGGCGAGGAGTACGATACTGTGCGGTGGTCACCCTTGACGTGAGGAATGCGTTCAATAGCGCCAGTTAGGCGGCTATCGCCGACTCGCTCCAACGCCTTCAGGTTCCTGGGTACCTGTACAAGATTCTCGGAAGCTACTTCCAGAATCGCGTACTGGTATATAACACAGAGGCAGGCCAGAAACGTGTGCATATCACCGCAGGCGTCCCGCAAGGTTCGATCCTGGGTCCAGTGTTATGGAACACGATGTACGACGAGGTACTGCGGCTTGAGTTCCCGAGCGGGGTAAAGATCGTCGGGTTCGCAGACGATATCACCCTGGAGATATGTGGTGAATCCATCGAGGAGGTCGAGTTAACGGCCTCACACTCCATTGGCATTGTGGAGAGATGGATGAGCGCCCGCGGACTTGGAGCTAGCCCACCATAAGACCGAGGTCACGGGTGGTGAACAATCGGAAATCGGAGCAACATGCGACGATTAGTGCAGGTAACTGCACAGCAGAATCGAAGAGGTTCTTGTGGTATCTTGGGGTTATGATCGACAATAAGCTGTCCTTTGTCAGTCACGTCGATTACGTTTCCAAAAAGGCCTCTATGGCTATATCGGCATTATCCCGCATGATGTCGAATAGCTCGGCAGTGCAAGGGAGTAAGCGTAAACTCCTGGCGAATAACCTCCTGTCCATACTTAGGTACGGCGGGCTGGCATGGATCACCGCGCGCAAGTACCAAGAGCTACGCAAATAAGCTCGAGGGTACACAAAGGCTTATGCGCCTAAGAGTGGTGAGTGCATACCGAACGGTATCACGCGACGCGGTCTGCGTCCTAGCGGGGATGATGCCAATAGGCATCGTCGTGCTTAAAAGGGAACGTAGAGTGCTTCGAGCAACGTGGAACAAGGGGTTATCCGAAAGACCACTAGAGCCGCATCCATGGTTAAGTGGCAGAGGGAATGGAACAACTCCACCAGGAGTCGGTGGACCCACCGACTAATCCCGGAATTAACCAGGTGGGTCGGTAGGCGACACGGTGAAGTGAACTTCCACTTAACGCAGATATTGTCTGGCCACGGCTGTTTTAGACAATACCTGCATAAATATGGGCATGCACAGTCCTCGGCGACATGCAAGTGAGTGCGCAGGAATCGAAAAAACTGCAGAACATGTGTTTTTCGCATGTCGGCTCGCTTCGACGGCGCGAGATCCGGCATGATGGCCGTTGGAGTCACGACACGACTCCGGATAACTTGGTCCAGAGGATGTGTCAAGACCGGGTGCGACTCTGGGACGCGGTATGCGTAGCAGCCTCCCAGATCGTCCTTGATCTCCAACAAAAATGGCGAAACGACCAAAGGCAGGTCGCAGGGACCACCTAACTACTAAAGCCCTAAGTAGTTAGATATAGTGGCTGCTTAACAAGCACAATAGCCCCCTCCCCGAAGTAATACCGAAAAGGTGGTTCCGGGGAGGACCAGGCCGCTAAAGGCACGGGTGGGTTTTTAGTGGGTCGAGGAGTTGGCACCCTCATCCCCCCACACCCAGAGTTCTTCAGGTGTCTGGTTGCAGATTTTCCATCCCGTCTAAAAAAAAAAGACTGAATCAAAATGTTCTGCTAAGAGCTATTGTGTAAAGTGCAGTCTCATGCTAGTAAACGAAAGAAGGCGGTACAACGAAGGCAATGTGTTACAAATTGCATCAAATGGGACGAACCTCAATTATTGCGCCACAATAATTAGTTTTAATTATTACACGCTAGACGGATGATTTTCATTACTGAAACTTTCCCAATTTGCTTGCCACCGCCCCAGCAACTAATCCGCTACGCATAGCTAGGAACTTCACTACGAACTCAACCACACGGTCTGTCTGTCAGCTCGAATTCGGTTTGTTGGTTGTCAACGTTCTTTGTCATTTACTACGGGACGGGGCGTTAATAAATGTCTTTGTTTAAGCCGGGGCGCGGTAATTGAAATTAATTTCAAACAGCACAAGAGAAAATTTCAACCGGGCAACAAACTCTTTAGTTGGCAAACTGATTTGGTCGTCCTGAAAAGGGACGGATTTAGTTGACGGAGGAGAAACAGTTCGCTATTGAACTTGGACTTTCTTTCTTGGTTCATCTCCTCTTCATTGCGGGTGGCCATCTGCCAGGTGACGTGGGATGATTGATTCTTGTCTCGTTGTCACGGGCGGCATTTCCCCTTCAACTCGTAGACTTTAGCAGCCATGTCTCTTGCAGCGAGATTGACGGGAGCATCGGCAACAACAGCCAACGGCACCAACGCCTCTCTGAGCAGCGACTGCTCGCCAGTGCTGCCGCTAACTACGATCGAACTGCAGATCCTACACTGCACAGCTCCACGACCGCCGGAAAACTAAATCAAAATGCGAAGGTGTACCCCTTATATAACATTCATGGCTGCCTAGGAGACATTCCTTACTTAAATATGAAGTCTGTGCACGGAAAGGACTGTGTATTTGGTAAATTTACTTTGAAAAATCGATATTATAAGACATCACTTCATATTTGCGTTAATTTTATTAGTTGCATGTTAAAAATCAATAGTTTTAAAAATTGAAATCTAAGCGTAGAAAACGTCCCGACATCGATTGGTGCAAACATTTTGGAAATCAATCGTGGAATGACTTAGTTATTATCGTTCAAAACCTATATATTTTTCGTGACGCTCCAAATTTTTGCTATTCGAACGTGTACCCCCAGGGCTGGCAAATGTCATTTCTAATGAAAAATGACCTACGATTTTGACCGACCTACGTCTGAAAATCTCATCGAGCGAGAAAACAGTAGTGGAAATTTTCTTTTAAGTAAATCATCGATTTTTTCGTCATGACAGCACGTGACATTGTTTGCACTTGGGGCAAATGAAACTCCTCTCGTTAATGCTGTCACCAACTCCAACGCACCCGAAGTGCCACCAAGAGTCACATTGATCGCATTGGACCATGGAATCATCTCTCTGGTGATCACATGCTCGGCAGTCATCCATTATGTTTCACCGATAGATCGATTGTCGATCTTTTAGTTTGTTGGGGACAGAGTGTTCGTACAGTTCGGACCTCTTTTGAGCAAACTTCGGGGTTTTAGTGGTATCGGAAGTAGCTAAAAGCTATAAATTTTATTTGTGAAAAGGCTCCAATCAAGAGCGCAGCGCTTCGTTGCGTGATGAGTGTTTTCGAGTCCCTCGGATTGATCGTCTTTTTGTTGCCTATGGCAAAGTGATTCTGCAGAACACTTGGAGATCCGGTATTGGATGGGACAATGATGTTACAGAGAATATAATGGAACACTGGAAAATATGGACGCAGCTTTTCGATTGGCTGAACTCTGAAAGTAAACCGTTGTTATTTCTCCGTTGCACAACAACCCGCTGCATTTGAGCTGCATGTATTTGTAATTGGCAACGATTTGGTACATGCATGGGTCGCCTAATTGAGAGTCATTATTGATGAAAAACCACAATGGGCATTTGTTGTGGGAAAAAAACATTACCTTGCTGGAACAACACCAACGGCAAGGTAGCTGAAATCGGAAGCCAAAGTTTTATTCAGAACTAGAATGAAGCGAAAACAATTCCAGTAGAAACTCATTCGTTGTAAAAGAAAACGTTTCTTATAATTTTCGGAATGACTCTTTAAAATGGCGGTTTTGTTTTAAGTACTGTTTTTACAATGAAGAATGCCGTTGGTTTTTTCGCAGAATCTTGTTGAAGAGCTTTTTGCCGAGTATTCAAGAGCCTTTTGTCGTCATTATTTTTTTCCTCAAAAATCTCTTCAAATGTAGTTTTTAGTCACGGTCACAGTATCTATCGTAACTGTCTATATCAGGCCTTCTAAAGGAGCATTTATGGTATTGTTACGATACTTTCCATTCTGATTTTGAACCGATTCTATAAGGTTTACATATATTCCTTGCTATGGAGCCCAAAAAACGCTACAGTATTCTAGTATGGGCCTCACATATGCCACATATAGTGTTTGTAATGTGTAAGGGTCGTTGAAAGGCAAACAATATCTTTTAATAAACCCAAGCATGTTATTTGCTTTATAGATGATATTATTGAAGTGACCAGCAAAGGATAACTTAGAGTGCAGTATAACTCCTAGGTCTCTAATTTAATGACATCTTTCAATTGCTATCTGACCTAGAGAAACTGTTTTTTGTGTTATTGTGTTATGCTTTATCGTGAACGATATAGAGGTGCATTTTTTAACCTTAAGTTTTAACAAGCTAAAATTATTGATTTCGTGTTGAAAAATATCTTGATCATGTGGTTTTTGTATCTTCATAAACAGTTTCATGTCGTCTGCATATACTGAGACTTGAAGGACTTTCAAAAAAATGTCTACATCGTTGACAAATAAAACAAATAATAAGGGACCAAGATGTGAACCTTGTGGCACTCCAGATGTAACATTTACTATTTTAGAGAGATGCCGTCAAGTCTTACTCTTTGCATTCTTGTTGTCAAGTATGACTCAATCCATTTCAGTAATCTTGGATTAAATCCTAGCTTTGATATCTTAAAAAGCAGCAAAGGTATGTCTACTCTGTCAAATGCTTTACTAAAATCAATATATAATGCTTCTATATAGCTACCTTTATCCATTACGTTTAACGAAAATGTTAAGAAATTTATCAAGTTAGTAGATGTTGATCTCCCTTTTACAAAACCATGTTGCTTATTAGTAATCAATATTTTAGCTTGAAAAAAAAAAATGTCATTTAAAATGGATTCAAATAGTTTAGGGATGCAAGATAGAATAGCAACCCCACGGTAATTTTTAAAATCAGATTTCTTACCATTTTTGAAAATCGGTATTGAAAAGGTTTTTTTCCAAATGGCAGGAAGAATACTGGACTTCAGTGATAAATTAAAAAGCAAAAATAAAGGCTTAACTAATTCTTTCGAAAACGATTTGAGAAATATAGGAGGTAAACCATCTGGTCCAACACCCTTTGAGGCATCCAATGTTTCAAGGGCGCGTAAGATTTCTTTATCGGATAAACTAAAAACTGAAATATCTTTCATTGGTTCAGGGAGGTACGAAAAATATTGATGATCACGGTCTTTATCATCGTAAGATGTATAGATGTCCTGAAAGAAATCAGCAAATAAGTCACATATTTCATTACAAGTATTACCACTTTTGTCATCTAGATGCATTTTTAATGGAAAGCTCTGAGATTTTTGTTTTTCTCTAACATGTCTGAAGAAGTATTTAGGATCCGGTTTTATATTCTTTTCTATTTTTGTGTTGTGTTCTTTGTATGCTTTTTTCATTTCTGGATTTAGCTGATCACATATGGTCAGGTAAATTGATAGGTTTTCATCACTTTTATTTCTTTTATATGCTTTATGTGCTTTCTGCTTCCTATTTTTAAGATTTATTACCTGTCTATTGAACCACACTGGCGCTTTGTTATTTATTTTCTTCCTTCGCTTTTTGGAGACTGTTAGTTCTAGAATATCATACATTTTTTCGTAGAATACATCCACTGATTTCTCTATGCCATGATTACGCGTTAAAATTTGCCAGTCGACACAATTTAATTTATTTTTGATAACTGCATAGTTGCTTTGCTAAAATCATAGAATGATTCGGTAAAATTGTTATCTATCGTTGGATTTTCTTCGAATATAAATACGGAGTACTCAATAGCAGTGTGAAATGCTTCATTTTTCGAAAAGGGCGAATATGACTCGGATACGCCGAAATCGTCCTACATATTGGAAAATAACAAATCTAAGAAGTCGTTGTTTTTATTTTTCACGGTATTTACTTGATGTACCCCTAATTCAGCACTTTTATCAAACAAAGTATGAAGCGTTTCGTTGTCCCCTACAATTGTTATCAAGAAAGATTCATTTTCTTCATCAACAATAAAATTGGCTGTTCTTTGGTTAAAATCTCCGTATATGTGAATATTTGCACGGTGATAAGAAACTAAAACAGGAATTTGTTGCCCTCCGCATTTCGGCCTGCTACACTTCTGCCATCATCAGACGTCAAAATGAACATTTATTGATACAATTCACTTTTCACTGCTTAGTGCCAAACCCCTTATTCTACTCATAATTATTTTCACCCATCGTCGATGTCATCATGTATCGTCATCGTGTTGTGTTTCGTTAGTGGTCGTTCTTTCCTTCTATGGAGTTTATGGTTCTCTTCGTAGCTTAGCCAATAGTACATTGATGAAGTTGAAATTACCATATTCACATTCACGTTGGCGGTTTACCATTGTGTTCTTAACACTGTTGTTTTTATTTTGTTTTTTGTCCTTGCGTAGTGGCGATATCGATATCAAATGAGGTTCAACCGAAACAAATACCAATACCCCTCTATAGTATGTACTGCTCAGCCTTGGGTTCCTCTTTTTGCTGTCGATTCCTGTGTTCCACAATCCGCACTTCCAGTATACGTTTCGTTTGTCCTATGTACACCTATGTACACCTATGTACACCTTACGGTCTTCTTCAACACATGAATAGAGTACATCCCAGTTTTGTTTTACTTCCCTGGTGGTATCTCTCATCTTATTGAAGATCTTGTGTTTGACTTTGTTTGAATTTGATTCGCTGTGTTACTTTGACAGTATACTATGGGGGATTAACGTTACGGAAGTTATGTTTTGAGGTGTGATTCATTTAGCTTGAGACCGATGCACTGGTACTTCCTGAACCAAAAAAAATAAATATTTTCTTCTTGACAACCCAGTCCCTGGTATATCCATGGTACCATCCAGCTCGATTCTTTTACTTGCCTTTATGCTTGAATGTCAATGTACTCTTTTGTGTCCCATTCGCCGATGAAACAAATAGTTATCTTGATTAGTTGAATAAGATGATAGTGTTTTGTATTTATTTACATCCTTAAAGAGGTCCTGCATCTTGCAATGATATTCCTGCGCACTCAGAAAAACAGTTATACTATGAACTCAAAATGCCCAAGAAACGTTAAAAAGATTATGGAGAACTAATGTACTAGAGAACTGATATCTTGTACTACCCAGGTGCGAAGTGACGTTTTTTTTTACTAACTGATCTGATTATTACTAACAATCAACAGGAAACTAGCGAATTAAAATTCGCTTACTGCTGGCAACCCCATTGGTCCCTAATATTTCAAGTCCCTAATTATACCTTGCAATACATTCTGTGTGCTTTTCGGTACTAGAATATTCGATTTTGTTTTGATTCGCTGTGTTATTTTGACAGAATATTTGAGGAGTTGTCCATTGTAAATTATGTTTTTAAGGGGTAATTCGTTAAGGTTGGGACTGAGCTTGGGACCGATGTGCTGGTACTTCATGAACCAAAAACTACATCCATTTTCTTCTTGACTATCCAACCCCTGATAATACTGTCAACTGAGTTTACGGTGAACCTGGTTTATTTATATTTTGATGATGATGATGATGATGATGATGATGATGATGATTATATAATACTACCATCTATTGTAGCAAGATAACTTTCCATAGCAGTGGAATAATCTGAGAAACGATTTGATCAGGATTCTATTATTGTTTGTGATCATCAAGCTCCTGTATGAAGGACCAAACACGTTTGGGCGGGCCCGTGAGCAGAGACACTTACGTGAAACCCGCGAATATAGGGAAAAGAATCTCCTTCCAAAAGCAAGGTCACACAGACAGTACTAGAATCGAGCCATCGATTGACAGAATAAACCCAATAAATGGGGTCGAAGAGCCCGCCCCCGTTCCGCGAAAGGTTAACAATAGGGAGGAGGCAGTCCCATGCTCCCTATCCAAATTGTTTTACTTGGGTGCCCTGGTGGTCCCTCCCTTTCCCAGTTATATTCTATTTAATATTTAGGATATTTTGCACACGAGATATCAAGATATCATTATAGACAAGAAAATCAAGATATCATTATAGACAAGACAACAGCTGATTTATTCAAATTTCAAACTTAAATGATACATCTAATGGATTGTTACTGAAAAATAAATAAAAATGAGGTATGTAATAATATCTTTCTAGTCCTGGAAAAGCTGAAAACAGAATAGATCATTCCAAATATCAAAGATAAAATTTCAATAAAAGATATTATTTTATAAAACATGTTGTAATATTTTTCTGTATACTGTTCTAGCAACATTTCAAAGATAGCCATTGTAGTGATCGATGAGTCCGGTTTGATGATTTCTGAAATAATAGCTTTTCTTACCCTAATACCACTAAACACAATATTTAAATATAATCCTACTTTGCTTATATGCACATGTCAATCTTTTATGAATATAGTTGGTGAAGTTTAGAAGTGCAATTTTAAATCAAATTGAGCCATTGATGCCTGTCATGTTGCTCCAGGCGCTTACATGGTTTTGGAATGCAAAGATGATTCTAAAGCGTTATTATAAATAGCATTTCAAGCTTATTGCTTTTACAAATTGCTTATTGCCTGCTCTCAACTCAGTGTTCCAAATGCACTTCCACAGTTATTAATTGAAAGCTTTCGATGCCGATGATTCTAATACGTGCTGAAATTATTAATAAATTGAGAATGGAAAATATACAACATGACTTAAGGTACACGATTTTCAGTCGCACCCCCTCACTTCGCTATTGTCAGATTGACAACATTGCCCAGACTCCGCCAACCAGCGTCTCCATGTTTCAGCTGGCAATCTTTTGTGATCATATGACTCGTGAAGGCGTGAAGCCCACCTGAAGCCCACCTGATTTATAAATATTTTGAGTACTTATATTACGTAAAATTTGAAAAACCTTACAAAAGAGCAATAAAAATTTGGTTTCACTCGTCTGCTAAACTGACGTTGCGCTTACCTTCAGTCTTCGTTTCAAGTCATGTTGGAAAAGTGCTCGGTTGATTCGAACCCGTGTTCTTACGAAAAATTTATGTATACTAAAAATGAGCACCAAATGTTTTTAATTCATGGTTCCCATTATCCTATGAAAGTTTTATCTGCCCTTAAGTTTTATTTACCCTTGCTTTCATTTATAGTTCTTACTTTTTGAGAAATCATTCCAGCGGTCAGAATCTTTCGGATCTTGGTGGTTATTTTGGCTGAGAATCAGTTAAACATAAAATATTAACGTTCCTAGCGACAACGTCGAAAACCCTGGCGAAGTAGTTAACATCCATACCTCTCACGCCAAAGTCACGAGTTCGAATCTCACCCCCGGACAAGTTACGGATATATCCAAAAAGGTATTTGAATAATTACGAAATGAACCAGCCCGAGGCTGAAAATCACGATAATCAAGAAACAAAAAAAATGTTTACAAGGTATGCATTTTAATGTCCATTAATTTGGGACGACAGATTTGGAATTTTGGTGCTAATTAACGATTTGGTTGACGTTTTTTATTCTAGCCGCCTAGCTCACTCTACATTGAAACTGTATCGAAAAAGCGTTTATAAACCCAGGGCAAGGTTTTAGTTGCACTGATAATTTTTTTTAATAGTGTGCACCACATAAAATTTCGTAATGTGATCAACATATGATAACACCATTCAAGCAAATAATGGATGGAGGTAAAATGTATGAACGAAATTGTGAATTTCATTAGCTTGGCCCACGTAAGGTTTTTGTTTTACACGAGGTTGGTCTTAGGTTGGCTTTTGTTTTCCTTATTTCAAAGCGAGTGACAGTAATTCAGAAGAAGCAAATAATTGATTGAATGAGCTGTTGAAAACTATGTGCTTGATAAACTCTTAATTTCTTTCAAGCGTCGATTCCTGATTGCTCCACTTTATTATGTTGTTAGCATCATTTTATTTCTTCAGGACAATCAATGAAATTCTTACTGATTTTCTGTGACAAAATATTTCAATGTTATGAATATCGGAAGATTATTTTACTGAGTGTATTGAACGTGGACCTTTGTCAATAAATATGTGTTCATGGATAATTTCCCTCATTGTTGATTACAATGTCCATTAATGATGCTACAATTACCTAACATTACATAACAATAACACGAATTGGAACAATAAATTTTACATGAAAAATATAGTTTTGAGTTTATATTGGGTTGATTTTCTTTATGCGGGGTTAAAGCAATCTGAGAATGTATGGAGATTTTTCCGTTATGCTCATTTGTGAAAAAAAAAAAGCGAAGCTATTTCACGTGTCTACGTAAAATAAAAACATGAAACTGACTTTCGGTTCGGGAATGCTGGAGTTATTTCCGGAAAAAGTTAAAATCAAGTTCAAAGACAACAAAATGCATCTAGTTGCCACATAATATTTAGTGATTTAATGATTTGCCAAGCTATGAGAAAATGGAAATGCATACCATAATTACTAGATTGAAGCATTGCAATGACTGTACAATCAAACACGTCAGAGAAACTAAGTATTAGTCACGTGTGGTAAAAAATGTATTCAATGTAAATTAACTACTAGTTCATGAACTAACATTTCGGATCCTTTTTTTAGAATTTTGCCTAGCTCCTATAGAAATCAGTGTACGTTGTAAAACCTCAAACGTTATGCAATGATTTCAAAAGACCGAACTATTAGTGATACTTAAAACATCCATGAAAAGTTAAGTTAAACAACCGAGTTGTGGTTAAGAACTGTATGTGAAAATATTTGAAGAAATTGAAACAAAAAAATAACTTAAATACAATTTATTTAATCTTTAAATTACTCGTTCAGATCAACTGTTTCGATATATTCGAAAATAAAATAAAAAATTCTTCAAAATAAGTGAGTGGAATTTGAAATAAACAACAGCACGATAACAACAGATCATTTGGATTATACTGACATAAATTATTTTTAATGAATTTAAATCTAAAAGGAATAGCTGAAAATAAAATCATAGCAGTCTATGTATGTAGGGCAAGGGGATATAATGTTAGCCTAGCTCCTTCATTCGGCCTATGTACCAAATATGTCATTAATTCAACGATAAACAACAAAATTATGTTGCTATCAAGTTGACCGATTTAAAAGGAGCAATTCAGACATTAATCATTAATTTACTGTTGTTCACTTCCGTGTAATTTTCGCTTTTCCTATTTTTTGGACATCAAGATTTCACTGGTTAAGTTGAACTGATTTTCTCCATGATCTTCGAATGATCTAAATTTGACTAAATGAACTAAATAAACTAAAAAATAGACAATTGTTTTACATATGCAAAGAATGGGCCTTTTAATAGAATGATGTCCTATTATAATAAGTATTGTGAGATGTGACAATGAATGAAAAAAAGGTAAGTAACATTTTCTTTTCAATGGTAATTAAGACATAGCCAATTAGACTTTAGGTACTATTTGTAAAACATTTGTAGACCAGCAATAGATCGACACAAATAAATAAATTGAACCGATAAACCGAATAATGTAGCCTAGATATGCAGAAAATAGTCACACGTTTTAAACTAACTGTTCACATATATAAAATAACAATTCAACTAGAAAACAGTGGACACATTGTTAGGGACATATTTTTTTCTTTGTTCCCAATTATGGCCTGTTGCCTGGATAAATTAGTACAAATGTTGTTATTGGTCAAATTTTCAATGGAAATGTATGAGTTTCGGTTTTATATTTTCCAAATGGCTCACGTAAACAAAAACCAAGGGAAAAAACCAGCGCAGAGTGAATTATTGTGTTTTCATTATCGAAAGGCCAATAAATTAGATGTGAAAATCTCTTATGTGTTTCAAAGCAGTTTTAGTTTTGTTAAATTTGATGTTGGGTAAAGCGTATACTGCTGGCAATGAATTAAATCAGAAAATCAGGAAATAAACCGTACGAAGACTGCATTTAATAAAAAAACGATTGAATGAGACTAAACTGCATCCACGAATAGCCCCAATTTGATGCTTATAGACCGACATTAAATCCATATCCCACGAAAGTTTCTGACTTTAAAAAATGAGTTGAATAGCTTTTCGTGATACATATTCTCAAAAATCTTATTAAACGTATCTAAGCAAGTGTATAACTAGCTAAATATCGCTTAGAGATAGAATACTTTATGAGTTATAAGGTCTGTATCCACATTAATCCGGACACCTTCAAATCATTGTAACTTTTGAAATATTGCACGTTGGAATAAAAAATTTCACTGTAGTATAGCTGAGAGTCTATGGTGAAAAAGGCTATCATTGATGTTTGCATTTCATGTTTAGTATTCAAGATGGCGACGAAAGAAAAACGGGCGTACGGCAAATCCTGACTTGTCAGCCTTGCAAAAACATCGGGACCTTGCAAAAACATTGAATTTGCCTAAATCCACTGTTCACGATGTGCTCAAATCATTTTCGGAACGTTTGACGGTGGAGAGGAAACCGAGAGGTGACAAAAACATTGGACGCGCTGATCCTGTCATGGACCGAATGGTGAAAAGGATATTAACGAAAAACCCAAATCTCTCCATTTGAACGGTGGCTCGTAAATAGGGATGTCGCCTGGTTTTGTCCAAAAATCAAAATAACGTTTGGGACTTTAGCCGTATAGAGTAAAAACAGTTCCAAATCGCAACGACAAACAGAACTTGGCAGCAAAATCACGGGCTCGACGTTTGTACTGCGAATATTTGACGAAGTTTTCATGCGTTGTTATGGACGATGAAACTTATGTCCTGGAGGATTTCAAGCAGCTTCCAGGGCTGGCTTTTTATCCTGCTATGTCCAGAAATGCTACAACTGAGCATTTCAGAACGAAGAAGGCATCGAAATTTCCCAAAAAATACCTTGTGTGGCAAGCAATTTGCACGTGTGGCAAAAAGAGTAAAGCTTTCGTCACTACAGGCACAATCAACAAGGAGATCTATCTGAAAGAGTGTCTGCAGAAGCGATTGCTACCCTTCATCAAAAGTCACAAAGAAAAACCTTTGTTCTGGCCCGATTTGGCATCATGCCACTATGCTTAAACTATGATGGAGTGGTACCAAGCAAATCAAGTGAACATTGTATCAAAAACCTCAAACCCGCCAAATTGCCTAGAGCTACGACCAATCGAGAGATATTTGTCTCTGATGAAGCGGAAGCTTTCTGGAAAGAAGCAAGGAATCAAAGACATCAAACACTTCCAGCAAATTTGGACAAAGACGGCTCCTAGATTTCTGAAGAGTCTGTACAAACCCTAATGGACGGAGTTAAGCACAAAGTTCGAAAATTTTATGCAAATACCGAATAACTATGATTTTTCTTCACGAATTGTTAAAAAACATCCCATGAATCTGAGATAAACAATTACGACGGAAATTTAATGCGAAATTTATGTTTCATTCATGTCTTGAGGTGTCCGGATTATTGCGGATACAGACCTTAATAAAACAAATGTAAGCGATCGTTGCATATAAGGCTGAGTCAAGGGACACATACCCTATGTATGGTAGCCACCATCCCTCCAACCCATGGCTTGCAAACAGATCCACTTAATAGCAAGATCAAATTAAGCCACCGATCTGAGTTTACAATATCGCCGTAAGGTGTGGCCCAGTTAGAATTAGAACATAGACTATTCCGCATATTTCGGATATACATTAACCAAATAGTATTCTGTTTTAACTAAAATGTTCGATTTTATGTGAACTTTACAGGGAAAATACAAAAAAAATCATCTCGATTTCGAAAAAAATTGCGAACTTTTCCCGGAATACCCGGAATCAACCGGCGCGCTTTACTTTCATTCATCATTTTGGCAATCTTATTCCACTTGGTTCTCAATTCATTGATGCTTTTGACGACACTACCATTCACCTTCAACTACCTCTTCATAATAGCCCAAAATCTCTCTATCGGTCTGAGCTGGGGACAGTTTGGTGGGTTGAGTTCCTCCGGTATAAACTGAATCCCGTTGGTTTCATACCACTGTAGCACTGTTTTACTGTAATGACAACTTGCAAGATGTGACCAAAACACTGACAAGTTCATTGTGGGATCTGATGAATGGTAATATTCGTTTATGGAGACATTCCGTTCTGTACAGCTCTGAATTAAATGTCTTATCAGTGATGAAAACCTTGGTCTTCCTACCGCAGCTACAGATGCCTTGCCAAATCATGTATTTACGTGCCAATTTATCTGCAAGCACAAACGTGAATTTGGCATAAATATCTCCCCGAGCCGTAGCCAAGTAAAATTTTTGTCCCGGTCGCTGTTTGAAATCGGCCTTTACAAAGGTTTCATCATCCGTGCGGAGACAGCCATTGAATTTAGTCAACACTTGAACATTCAGTTTTCTGGCACGAGTTCTGGCCACATTGCTCTGCTTTTGATCCCAATTTGGTTATCTACAGGCACATACTCCCCCTAGTTTTGATTTTATTTTTAGAATTTTATTATTTGTTTCAATATATTATTATTTATTTTTTATCTCTAGAAGGTTGCAAGGTAACTTGTTGCAATACAGTTGATGTTACTCCAATACTACTCAATTAAGTCACAATCAAGTCACTGTAACCAAATATGATGATTTTGTGTTGCTTGGAATGTTTGTCAGATTGCTCCTTTGCCTAAATAAAAAAGCCAAATTACGCGAAGTTGCCTCGATTTTGTAACAAGTTGTAGCAAAAAAGCGTAAAAAATTGACATCCATGAGAAAAAAGTTGTAATTATATAATAGTTTTTAAATAGTAACGAGTAACAATTTTATTACAATATTTTTCCTTTAACCTAGAACCCAACCTATGTAGCCTAAAGTATCTAAAAACCCCAAGCAGCACACAACAGTCAAAACTGGTTTCAGCAGCTCTATTGTGACTTAATTGAGTCACAGAACAGTCACCTTTACTGGTTTGAAACAAATATGCTACTAGTGAAATATCTCTTAATCTGTAATGTTAGCTATTAGATAAGCATTGATTGATTTTTTTCCCCGCTAGCTGAAAGTTGAAGAAGCTATGCTCAATAAAATGTTCAGTTCTTGGTTAATCAAAAAAACTGAATATTCAAACCTATGCTATAGCTTTCAGAAGCCAAATAATACTAGATTAAGAAACACAGTTGATAGTTAGAAAAAGTATCAACGAAAAAAATTTATTTGAACTATTCATGGCATGGGTCAAACCGCCCCGTTACCCCGCTTTCCCCGTTTTAGGGTACTGTAGTTTCGTATTATTGAGAATATATGTTGATCATATCTTACAGTTTGATTCAGCATGTGAGAAGCAGAACAGCAAGCTAGTCAGGGCGAGAAGTTGCAGTTGTCTTATCCTATTCAAATGATTTATCCGTTTTAATGAGCATGAGCAGGATAATGAGCATGATTGACCGCCCGAAGTTGTTATTCCGTTACTGCCAGTTCAGCTGTTATTACTCAGAAGATCAACAGATGATGCAAACATGCTCAATGTGTAAAACTGGTGATCCCAAACTAAGGCAATACCGGCGCTGGCCTCGCCCGAATGCAGGTCAAATAAGGAAAGGGTAGGAATGCGTTAACGTTTATTTGGACGTTTTATTGGAAGCCGAGACCACCGCCGCACTTCCACGAGAAATCACTGGGATTTTGGATGACAAGATTGGGTGGCAGCAGGGTTCGTTTTGGTAAACAATAAGCTGAATTCACGCTTCGTTTAGTAAAATATTTAAATACAAGTACCGATTTCTGATTCGAACCGATTACAACAGTAAGGATGCTATTGGGGCCACACACAAAGTGTAATGGTGTTTTTTCATTGAAAAAACAAGGTGATTTTTTATAATGTTGGAAATCCGATTTGATCTGAGTTAAACCAATAATAAGGATGCTATTGGAGCCACTCACAAAGTGTGACGGTGGTTTTCCGTTAGGAAAACAAGGATAATTTTATGAACGCTTGAGAGACGCTTTGTTGTTCTCTTACTGTGCTCACTCGATCACTCGTTACACCGAATTATAGATAACCGAAACAACACGAAACGCGCCATGCTCGATAGGAAAATAGTGCGTAATAAAGCACCGACACAACCTTTCACAGCCGATGCTCGAACCAAACTCTTTTTTCGTAACTTACAATTTTTACTACTGTATTCTACAATCTATTGCACTACTGTAACTAATAACTGTATCAATCAAGTTGAAGTGCCTAATGAACAATCTATGCTAATCCATTAAAAATTGCAATTGAGGGATTTCGTAAAAATAAGAGTCCGTAGATGCATTTTGTGCCTTCTGGTAACTTTATGTTTCTATTGATATCCATGCTCATCGGTTTAATACCAACCGGGAGAGACTTGGCCTTATACAAAAGGATTTCATTATCTCCAGTCCGCTCAACCAATCGCAACGTTTTGTGATAGATTGGACGGATTATTATAATTTGAGATAACTCCATGCAGATGTCTTCCAAGTTTGGCAGATCGACAAGCAATCGGTGGAGAGTTTAGAGGAAGACCGGAAGAATAAGCGATGGTTCTGCGCGTGTTTATAAACAGAAGAACCTTCATAACAAAACGAATCATCGGATAAAATACATACGGTTTTTTTTTTAATTATAAGCAGTCTAAAGCAGTTATTTGATTCATTTTATCCAGAAGTACCATAAATGGACATTCGAAAGTTTTTCAAAAGTAAGTATAATATTTTCCAGCATGTAATTAAAAAAAACAAGCAAACAAAACAAAACGAATGTTTTTTCATGCAGCTGAAATAACCACGAATAGAAAAATATGCAAAATGGTTGTATTTCTCGAATTTGAACAACAATTTTAATGTAATTCAATGATACACCGTTTTGGTTTCATACTACTCAGATACACATGATTGCTACAAATACCGTGTTTCGACAGAACGTGTTTCAGTTGGATCATATCAGATAAATCGGTTCAAATTTCAAAACGCAGATGCAGATGTGTATATAAATTATTTTTAAAATATTGAGGAATAGCTGTTGGAACGCATATGCATTTCTTTTCGTCATTGATGAATAAAATTTCTTAAATTATTTACTAACTACTCGTGTGTTGAGAATGCAAGTAGCAACAATTCAGCACAAAAAACACAGCTTGCTTACATTTGTTACTTAAGTCGTTTTAAAAGGTTACGTTTGATGTTCCTGTTTAGAAAATATCAGATAAAATAATTATACTAAAGGTAAGCAAAGGGGACACAAACCATGAGCTTTAAACCACCAAAACTCAAAATGTATGTTTGTTAAAAGCTAATCACTTATTATTTGAACAACCATTAAAAAAATATAATCTATTCAAACGGTGTGAGCATGGTGAGTAAAAAACGGTGTTTCTTCTGTGTTGCTTTGGATGAGAGGGTCGCGGATGAAAAGTACATTTTCAGTACAAACTGCAAACAAATTCGGTGGTTATTCTATACAAAAATCCAACATGACCCGTTAAATGTTTGGCATTCAATGCGGTTTGATTTAAAAACATGGGAAAAATCGAATGTTTTTAAAATCGTTTTATTTTTATTCCAGAACAAGTCTAGAATTGTTTAATCTTGTTGCAAGAAACGGACGGGTATTGTCAAATACTTTGGGTGAGAGTAGAGAAGATAATTCACCCGCATTCAGGCGTAATGTCACATAAATGGGGCTCCATTCCCGCTCCATCTGTCGGAACATGAAAATGACCCTACTCTACTGGTCCACCAGGCGTTGTATTGTCCGTTAAGTGTTCGTTAATGTTAATTGTTCAGTATGTACAACCACTGGTTGGAGACGATGTAATTCTCTCTCTCTCTCTCTCTCTCTCTCTCTCTCTCTCTCTCTCTCTCTCTCTCTCTCTCTCTCTCTCTCTCTCTCTCTCTCTAAAAAAACTCGCCCCCCTCTATTTGAAATCCTGGCTACGCCTATGTCCCCGACCTTAAGCCCCCCCGAGACGCATCCCCTTGGGGGGTCCTTGGGCCCCCCCCAAATTTTTTCCCCAACCCGCGCTGAAATATTGGGGTTTTCCTTTAATTTTTTTTTGATTTTTTTTCCCATTTGACGGTTGACAGTCCCCCCCCGCCCCTTGCTTGAGGCTTGCGATCCGTCTACAAAGTTTCTCTGTACTTTTTCAAAACACGCCGCACGGTATTTCGGGGAAAACCCAACACTTTAGCAAGTTTTGGCCCAGACCACGAAGGGTTTTCCAAATGATTGCGCACAATTATTTTTCTTCTCTCTCTTTCCATTTTGTATTTCTCTGAAACACGTTCGAACTGCACCGTGAAAAAAAACTTCTGATGTTGTTATTGTTATAGGGAACACATAAGATGTCATAGTTTACAAATCCGACCACTAGGGTCGCTGTAAAAATCAAAAATGTTTGTTCCAATACTAAATGGGCCCCACCTTATGAATGGCAAAAAACGGAAGGTGTTACGATAGGGTGGGTTAACAAAGAAGATACTAAATTTTGATCGGAACACCCTTTAGTACATTTGCATACAGATATTTTACATATACGTTTTTTCTTATGAAATATAAAAAAAATAGATTAAGTAGGTGCGCTTATAATATTTATTAATAGATGTTGTTTTGTTTGGCATTTAATAATTTTTTAGGTTTTGCTGTGACATGGTTAGGTCTATATTTTCACAATGCTGATTATAAATGGCCATAATTTGATTTAGAGGGCCATGTGTGGTATAGTTTGTTCGATAATGATCAAGTATGAATAAATTTCGGTTCCGTAGTTGCCGTGAATGTTTAATTTTGATAAAATTTCAGCTGAATCTATTCGCTGTGAAACTATGTCGTTAACAAATGAAACCTTTGCAAAATCGCGACGCTATTGCAATGTTTAAATATTGATAACCATGCAGCGCACATCATAAGATGGAAGAGGATACGTTGTCCATCCTAGTTTCCGAAGAGCATATAATAAAAATTGCTTCTGTATTGACTCTATTCGATTAATTTGCGTGCTATGAAACGGAGACCAGACAATGCTACAGTATTCCAGAATGGACCTAACATAAGCTACATATAATGTTTTTATTGTGTAGGGATCCTCAAAATTGAAGCCAAAGCGTTTTATGAAACCAAGCATATGTTTGCTCTCTGAATAATGGTATTATAATGATCATTGAAATTAAGTTTAGAATCGAAGATTACACCTAGATCCCTTACTCTTTCACATTTTCCAACATCTTGATTTCCTAATGAGATTGATTTATTTGGCGTATTTCGTTTTCTGCTGAATGATATTAAATTACATTTTTTGATATTTAGTTGCAGTAAGCTATTTTAACACCATGTATGGAATATGTGTATTTGATTCTGGAATATATTATTATCCTGCTGGTTTCTTATTTCTAGAAATAGCTTCATGTCGTCGGCATAAATAAGCACTTGTTGTTTTAAGAATGAAGGAAATGTCGTTTACGTATAGTATGAATAAGAGAGGGCCAATATGAGAGCCTTGTGGAACTCCTGAAGTGACTTGAATGGGATGGGATTTCTTTCCATCGAATTTGATTATTTGCTGGCGGTTTGTAAGATAGGATTCAAGCCATTTAAGAAGTCCATGCTCTATGACAATTTTCTGCAATTTGAAGAGTAGCATTGGAATATCAATGCGATCAAATCTAGACAAAATAGTCAAAAGCTCAAAAGTAGCATTTGTAAACACTGACTTCTAGCGTATTTTTCTGGGATCTGCTTGCTCCCACAAACAAAATAGCACCAGAAACAGATACAGGGAGTTATTACCTTCCCGTCGGTAGTGGATATAGATGTTCGCAGCCTGGCATTTCCAGGAAATTTACGTTTTAAGTCATTACTTTCGACCTTTTGACGATTTTCTCTAGAAACGCTCTGCTAAAGTCTGTGTAAAGAGCTTCTACGTGGTTGCCATTTTCTATTGCAATCAATGAATAGTTAATGAATTCTAATAAGTTTATGGCAGTAGAGCGACCTTTATAGAACCCGTGTTGCATATTTGAGATTCTATTCTTTATCAGGATAAATAATTTTTCATTGATTATTGCTTCGAATAGATTAGGAATGCAAGAGATTACGTCGGATTTTTTGCCAGATTTAGAGATAGGCACCAGAAAAGAGTTTCCATATTTTCGGGAATATTCCAGTTTCAAGCGATATTTTAAATAGCCAAAACAACGGAGTTGTAAGTTTCATAGCTAGGTTCTTCGGGAATACAGGGGCAATATCGTCAGGTCCTGCACCTTTCAAGGCATCTAGATTTTAAGGGCATGCAGGATGTCGTGTACCGTGACTCTATTAATACCTATAGAAGAGACTCGATCTTCCAACAGAAGTACTAATATAAGCAGAGAAATTGGTCTCATTCAAAAGGATATTCAACCGGAGGAGCGAACTCATTATTCGTTACACTTTTTCAACAACTTCCTTGCCAATGCGAAGCTGCGCTCTTTAGAGTTGTCAGATTCCAATTTTAATGATTTGAAAATACCGCGCTGGATGAGCCTGGTTGATAGTGGACAAGACCGTTCCAGTGATTGACGTCGATCAGCGCGAAGCCGGTCAGATCTTCAGAGCATAAGCAAAAACTATTGACATGTTTCAATGTTTCTTTCTAATTGAATTAAATATATTCAATCCAAATATTGAAACTGTCTTTCCGAGATTCTCAAACATGGAGGGACTGCAGAAGCCGTTTATGGCAGTTTAACACATCGGTCAATAAATCCCAGGCCTAACTACCAGATGGCGCCACTAATAAAATATCCGTATGATTTTTCAAAAGTACCAACCTTCAAGAGATTACTGTCAAAATTCGTTTGACGTTCATGACGTTTGGATTATTATTTATCGAGTTACAGTGGTTTAAGTGACGCTACTTTTGTGATTCTTAAAAACGATGGATTTAAAGCAATTTCGTGTGTTGATATATCATTACTTTTTGATGAGAAAAACACCGTTCAAGCCCAAGCTTGGCTTGAAACATGTTATCCGGACTCTACCCCATCGAAAACGACCATCAAACGATGGTTTGCTAATTTCAAACGTGGTCGTACGGACACCGATGATGCTGACCAGGGCAAATGAGGCAGTTATTCCGGAAAATATTTTAAAAAAAAAACCTGAAAATCATCATGGGCAATCGCAAAGTGAAATTGCAAGAGAAAGCTGACACTCTGAAGGTATCAAAAGGTTTACACCATCATACACGAAAATGTGGGTATGAAAAAGCTGTTTTCGAAATGGATGCCGCGTATGCTCACAGCAGAGCAAAAACAACAACGAATCGATGATTCAAAGAGCTGTTTTGAGATATTCACGCGAAATAAGAAGGAGTTTTTGCGTCGATACGTCACAATGGATGAAACATGGATTCACCACTTCACTCCGGAATCAAATCGGCATCTGCTGAGTGGCGTGCAGGCGGAGAAACCCGTCCAAAGACTCAAACATCGGCTGGGAAGGTAAAGGCTTCTGTATTTTGGGATGCGCATGGAATTTTATTCATTGACTACTTGGAACATGGAAAAACAATCAACAGCTACTATTGTATCGGTTTTTTGGATCGTTTGAAGGCCTAAATCACCCAGACAAGGCCTCATTTGAAAAAGAAAAAGGTGCTCTTTCACCAAGACAATGCACCGTATCACAAGTCAATAAAAACAGCCACAAAAAATGGTCGAATTGGGTTTTGAATTGCTACCGCACCCACCGTATTCTCCAGATCTGGCCCCCAGCGACTACTGGCTCTTCGCAGAACTCAAAAAGATGCTTCGTGGAAAGAGATTTGGCTCAGATGAGGAAGTGATTGCTGAAACTGAAGTATATTTTGAAGGTCTCGATAAATCGTTCTATACCGGTGTTATCGAAAAGCTAGAGAAACGTTGGAATGATTGTATCACTCTAAAAGGAGATTATATTGATGAATGAGGCCCGGACTTATTGACCGATGTGTTATGCGTTCCACGATGGAATACGAAACCGAAAAAAAATTCTATTGCTGGATTTCGGAAACGATTAGGACTCAAACTAACATCGTTATTTTGTTGAGAGACGTCAAGTGTCAATAGGGTATTATAGTGGTCTGTTGATTATAACATTGTTCGATAATAAATATAACAATGTACCGGCATTTAATTTATTTTTTAATTTTGACAAGCGAAACTATTGAAAAAAACAATTTCAAAAAATAATGATTGCACGACAACACCATCCTATTTCACCATGAAATACGCTACAAAAAACAGACTACCAAAACCAACGAACCAACCATTGATTTCTAGCTTACATAAGTTGACATATATGTCATAATGGGAGCCCCCGTTACTGAAAATTATTTGCTGTTACTTTGTATAAATGTCACTTTGTGAAACTGCATGTCAGTTTTTGAAAATAAAAATGATTAGATTTTTCTTGTTTAAAAATCGAGAAAAAATAGTTGAAATTCATAAAAAATATTTCTGTGCTAGGAAGAACGCCCATCATCGATACGGATTGAAAAAACATGTTTGTTTTTTTTTAAATTAAAACTCCTTATTATCAGCATAGAGTGGGCTGGTACGAAATGTTTTTGTATCGTATTTATGTGATTTCTTGTACATTGTACGACGGTTCACTGAATTCCTTACAAAACATTTGTCAGTTTCCAGTTTTCTAGACCTGTGTTGTAATGTTTTCGATTTTATGTTCAAGAAGTAATAATTAAATTAGTATTTTGAACGAAAGTTTGATTAAACCGTGTGATGCATTCGTACATGGAAGACTGTTTTTTAACGAAAGATTCTTGTTCCATCATCATATATCTCGTACATTGTATGCATATCATTTCGTTAGCATACCAATGTCTCGTATTACTATGTATAAACATATTTCAAAGAAAAACATTGTTGATTATATTTGATCTTTTCGTTTATCATACGAAATGAAAATAGTAAAAAATCTGTCAGAAATGACGAAAATAGCTTGATATAATTTACAAATTAGGTTCGTTGCTGAAAACAACGAACTGATTGGTTCAATGTACAATGTATAGGTTTCGTAGTATAAACTAAATTTTATGTTCAGTATCCCAACCCAGTATATATTATAAACAATGAAATTATGTATCAAAATATGCAATATCAAAAGAGCAATGAAATATACAAGAATATTTAGCTAAAAATTTTATGGTTGGAACTCATCATCCTGTAATTTTAATATGGTTTTAAATAAAATAATATGATGCAATTATTAAAAAAGTAAAAATAGGCATATGATAACAATATGCAGCTTGGTGCTTCTTTACAGATCAATCAGTGGCAAATGAATGAAACTATGGAATGAGAAGGCCATACTGCAATTAAATAAAACATAAAACATTAAATTTTACATGAAAAAATAAAAATTATGTATGTATTTGTGACATCTGTATGTATAATCAGCAAAACGAGGCATATGTATTAATTTTAAACATTAAATAAAATAATATCCAATGATGTACGATCGTATCCCAAGAATAATATCTTATGGTACAAAGTTATAAAGTATTTATATAACGTGGAATCACCTTCCTTGTAATCATCAAGGAGAACTAATTTCATAAACATTATTATTATTTTCCTAATGAATATAATAATGATATGCAATTAATAATAAGATGCAGCTATATATCTCTATACAACTCAACCAAAAGTCGATTAATGTATACTGAAATATTAAGGTCAAACTATGCAATTAAATGAATGGTTGTAAATAAAATAACATGATGAAATAATTGATATAATGATAGGTATATGATAACAATATACCACTTCTTTACAGCTCAATCATTGGCAGATGAATCTACATCTGGAATGTGAAGATTATTTCTCAGTTAAATGAAATTCAAATATCCATAAAACATTTAATTATATAATAAACAATAAAAAAAATATGTTTATAATCATGACATATGGATGTTTATAATCAGCAGAATTGAAGAGCATTTATTAATTTCAATAACATCCAATGATCTAGATTAATAGAAAAACACCTTAATATACAATGCCATGAAATATCTATGCTATCTGGAATCACCTTACTTGAAACCTTGAAGTAGATAAAATTGAATTATTACTATAATTTTTTAAATAGTATTTTTAATATGATTAAAATAACATACAATAGTGACATGATGAAAATAAAACGATGCTGTAATGAAACACTAATTAATTTACATATAATAATAAAATGCAGCTGTTTGCCTCTTCTGATGCGGTGTAAGATGATTCTAACTCTGAAACAACGGAAAATTTAAGCAAACAATAAGGCGAAATAAATTTCGTATGAGTATGATTAAAAACGGAAACTTAATAAATCAAAATAAAGAAAATTTGAATTCTTTGCTATCTTTTGTTTCCTACTGGGCCATAAATGATTCTTTTTGGCTGTCAATTAGAAAATGTAGAATCATAAGCAATGTTAGTTTTTGTATTTTAAAAAAAAATTATGATGAAGACGAAAAATTTTTTTTTTGGAAAATTTGTCGTACGTCGTAAAAAAAAGTTAAAAACCATCCCCATTTTCATATTCATAACATGAGTTTGGTGGGCTAATACTTACAACAATGCATAAATGCGAAGCTGAACATTGCATAATAAATATTGTGCAGGAGTGTTATGATATAAAAAGATAATTATTTATATTTGTTATGTCTGCATGTCTGCAGATTGTGATCCTGTTCCAATTGTAGACGGACTTGCATTACCATAGCCACGAGGGAAAAAAATAATCCAAAATTATTATACAACACTTGGGAATTCCATGGATGATCTGAAATTAGGACCGTAGCACCGTATAAAGAATACTTCCATAGATAAGATTTCAGCATGCTACCTTACCGGGGTCGCGCTGCTTACATTGCGTTGGTGGGTCTGCTACTTAAAGACGCTGTTTGAGCCGCACCTCCTCAATCTAGCTGAAGTCAGCAGAACAACAATACCCAGGCTGTACTACCAGCAAAGTATGCAACCCGTTGCCATGG
The DNA here is from genome assembly GCA_024533555.2 of Aedes koreicus. Classification (NCBI taxonomy): domain Eukaryota; kingdom Metazoa; phylum Arthropoda; class Insecta; order Diptera; family Culicidae; genus Aedes; species Aedes koreicus. The sequence continues at coordinate 472,478 of JAHHFK020000875.1, read as the reverse complement.
GCAACGTCTATGTGTAGAATCTCTTGAGGATGGCAATTTTACAATAGAAATGGACGGTTGTTATGTATATTAACAACAAAAAGTTTCACTTCATCTCGAGTAATTTGAAAGCTAAACCACAGACAGACGTTCGACTTGATCTCATTTACCTGTTTAAAAACATGGCTTCCCTCAAGATATCAAGTAGCAATAACCTAAAAGATGGCGCCACAGATTTGTTTTTATTGGTTCGGGAAAAATGGGTTGCCAGTCAAACTGTCAGATTTAACGTAGCAATAAATTGACTAAGCAGCGCTACTGTTGAAGATGATTCCAACGAAATTAGATTTGCAACAGATGTTCTGTTCGAGTTTGAATGTCTGTCTGTGTTAAAACCATTCAATTTATTATTTCATTATTATTCATATGTTGGCTTTATAGTCTACGTATTATGATGACAATAAAGTCATTTTAGTTGAACTATACATGAACAATGTGGTTTATTGTTCAACAAAAAAAAAAAATACAATGATGGTTCCAATCGTATCCTTAATCATTCGTTGCACGCTCTTCTTTAATTTAATAAACACACATAATGAGAAGTTCTGCTTCACCTCTCAAACCGAAAACTGATGGGCCAAGGTAAACATTTAATGAACATAGTATGAACTTCGTTGCCTGTCAATTGTATGCGTGATCATCACTGTTTGCTTGTACAATTTATTGATTCGTTCGTTGGCTTCTGTTGGTGATTCATTTTCATTTTCTGATTCGATTGAGTGCTAGTGCTCGAAGCTTCCGATCGGATCACTTGGTGATTGTGTGGTGCCGCGTTCAAAGCAAAAATGAATCTGAAGCCAAAAAGCACAGTGTAGCCAGTAAATACAGCGGGAAAACCAAAAAATATGTAGCAACTACACGCCAAATGTTAATTTAAAGTGACATGTGTTCGTTTGGGCCAGTACTTTCTGTTTTTTGGTAGATACCGATGATGGCACAGGTTACTTAGTTGGTAATGGTACGGCATTACCAATCCGGATGCAATGAATTCCCTGTCCGGTATAGAAGATTTTTCACATGTCATACAAAACAAAAATGTATGCATTCTTGTTGAAATAGAAAAAAAGGGAATGCTTGTTCAACGAACGACAATCGACGATATGGATATTTAACGCTCTTCAATTGAAACCTCGATAACGATACATACTTAACAAAACTTCCAACACTGTCATTCGAACTAAAAGACAATGAATGGTACTGTTCAAATGGATGCTATCATCTCTCATCTCCTAACATTATCATCTAGCGATCCTTCTGATCCTTCTGAAGAGTGAATCCCGGGTAGGCAGAGCTGTTGTCCATTCGACTTGCGTAATGGAATGAAGTAATCTACAAAACATCTGATCTTGTTCACTCACCGAGTTCCTGCGTATGATGCCTTTACCAATACATTTATGTATGTGGTTGTTTCAAGCACGGATAACAATAAATAATTCTCGCCGATTTTATCGGTAGTCACCAACATTGCAATATACCACTAAGGTCTTTTTTTACACGGTTTGTTTTCAGCGATAACTCCAGAACGGGAGAACTTATCGACCTAATTCGAATCACATTTTACGTTTTGGGAAAAAAGTAATCATTGGGCAGTTTATCAAAAAAATCACAATTTTTGGTGCAATAACTCAAAATTTAGAAAAATGTATTTTGACCATTGCATGGGAAGGTAACACATGCAAACAAAATCGAAGCAATTCAAAATGTTTAAGGATATGAATTTATCAACTCTATTTAGTCTATTTTTACATAGTCTATTAGTTTCATAGTAAAAGTGGAACGTATCCCCCGTGTAAAAAAAAACCTTAGTGTAGTCTTATCGTTTTTTATTGCAATCGTATTGTAATTTTTTTTTAGGCGTTTTTAAGAAAAAACCGGATTCATCACCCAAAAATTTGTTTTCGTCTTTAGCATTTATCAGTTATGGTTCGTGCATTAGTGCTTTTTATGAAAAAAAAAATTTTGGCGCATTCAAAAATTACCTTTAGGTGACAATTTCAAAATATATTAATAAATTTACTATTCATGTCCGGCTTTTATATGGAGCAACATCATACAGTGAGTTGCAAGAAGATTTAGTCTCGGTTATGAACGAGCCCCTGTGGCTAAGACATATAGACATATCAATAAAGACAAAAAAAGATGATCGGCGAAAGGTACGAAGTGTTGTCATATGACAGGGAAAAAAATATTGGTGGGATGGAATCGATTATTTCTATTTGGCTCTTATGACAATAAGTTCGAGATATCTACTTGTAAAATCCGTTACCTACTTTTCACAAGTGTCATCTAGCTTCATCATCGACTAGATAATCTTTTTCAGTTTTCATTTGAATTACTTCCATCCTCCTGGTCTGGTTTGTGTCCATGGGTTCTTATTTAAAATAAGAATATTGTTTTCTCTAGTATAATAATGTAAAACTCTCCTGTATGAATATTTAATCCACTTTAGATTACCAAACGGAAACAAATTAACAACGAGTACATCCGTGCAATCCAGTAAATCTTCGCCAACAGTGCTCAGAAACGATGTTGAATCAAATGCATCTCCATCGACACGTAGGAAAAATAGACTCACTTTCAATAACATGTTGATGCTAATGGTAGATGATAAAACAAAAGAAAAATATTGTTACGACAGTTTAGATGAAGGATCAGATGGTTCCGTAATGACATCAAAAACGTCCTCTACCAATGATACGGGTGATGGTTACAAAACTGTGTACAGCTCAATAGCTTCATCCAGGAGTGAACCTGATCAGCAGAATCTTCCCAGGAAAAGATCAACAAACCAACATAATATTGACAATTATAGATTCTTCGTGAGACAAAATGCCTTACAAAGTACCCCACGAAACTTGAAAAAGAAAATCACTCACTCAACAATGGTGTGTGATGAGATTGAACTCATAACGAAATCATTACAAGTGGAGAAAAACTTGAACACGGAGAGTATTGTTACGGAACAAAAATTTCACTTGTCTGATAACAAATCTGATTCTATGATAAAATATCATTCAGCACAAGACGAAACTAAATCTATGCCTTGTGATCCTTTACTAACTGAAGAAAGTTCTACAGTCCAACGTAGTAAAGAGTGCTGCAACCAAATATATCCAAGCAAGCAAAAGCTTTCTGTCGATAAAAGAGGTTAGATATTCAATGATTTTTCGTTGTATAAATGTGGCAATTGCGATGTTTTTTTTTAATACTTTTTAGAATAACTATACAAAATATTTGATAACAAGCTTGCTATCCTTATTGATATATTCCCTTTATTGACTTTGTATTCTTTGAATAACGCAGTTGTAAAAGCATTTTTCATTTAATTAGTTGCTTTCAGAGCAACGCCACTACGCCTGTCGACGTAGGCTATAAGCAGAGCCAAAAATTTGTTTGGTTTGCCTTCACTCAGCGAAATAAACTTTCGATATTCATCAGATTGCATTATGATGTATTGCCACAAGAAACCAGTTTGAATTTTATTAATTGGCCTCATGAAATATAATGATGTTGACAAAAATAATAACATGGAGCATTCTGGAATCGAACTTTGAACGTGGAGGTTACGGGTCCAGTAGCTTGACCAAAAGTCTATATCAACGCTTGCATTCAGGAAACGCTAAAGATGTACAAACACAACGTCGTATAAAACAAAATCCATTCATAAGTCACGCTTTAGAAATTCAAAAGCATCGTTCATAAGTTGTACCTTATGATATTCTTAAGTTTATTTGCCTGAGTGTTGGCTAACCAAACAGAAAGTCAATGAAGAGAATCGATCAACAAAGACAAGCCCCTACACGGTAAGCTTCCTTTACCCATTAATGGGTACGATTTATTATTATTGTTATTCCTCCTGTGGAAATTTTTACCCATTTCACCGTAAAACGGCGTCTCCGTTTCCGAGTCTAGTTTCTTACGCAATTGTTTCGGAACATGAACGTAACAAGCACTACCGAATACTCGCAAGTTCTACATATTCGGCTTCTTGTTGTACTAGGCCTCATACGGAGTGACATCACCGTCAACTACGACGCTAGGACTACGATTCAACACATACACTCTCGTATACACTGCATCGTTCCATAGTCTCTTCTAGACTCCGCCAGCTTCAAGCATCGATCGCGATTTTTCTACCACAGTTCAATTTAGACGCTCACTAACGCCGTTCTGCTCCGGCGTATAGGAAACGGTCGTCTCCAGCTGAATGCCCCGTATCTTGCAGAACTTTGTCATCGGCTTACCAGTTTACTCGCCTCCGTTGTCGCATCGAAGCCTTGAATTTCGAACGCCAAAGTGGGCTGTTGACATTGCTTCGTAGTCCTTGAACCGCTGGAGTACCTCATCCTTCGTTTTAATCATGTATACCACGGCTACGCGAGTGAAACCGTCCGTAACAGTTACAAAATACGAACTTCCCAACCCCACGCCACGGTTGAAACAGGCCCACACACGTCGCTATGAATGATCTCCAACGGTCTTCCTGTACGTTTTTCTTGATGACGGTGGAACGGTTCTCTGGTCTGCTTCCCCTGAATGCACGGCTTACATAGAAACTTCACACCCGAACCACCAGCTCTCACATGATTCATAGTCAAACCGTTTACCATGTTTTTGTTCAAAACCTTCAACAGATTGTTATTTCCCAGATGCCCGTATCTGTGGTGCCTGAATTTCGTCGATTGCACTGAAAACCCATCGCAAGGGCCTTCCGGATTGCCTACCAGTCGCAACAATCCCACCGTCAGCTTCTACAGTTACACAACCATTGAAGAACACAACCTTACACAACCTTCTTCCCTGTAACTTCCAACCGCCTGAGCGACAATAGATTCAGCGACAACTCTGGTATGTACAAAACCTCCTCCATGTTGATCTGAATCGTCTTCTCGCTGACAAGCGCCTGAACAACATCTCGACCCTGGAATCTAGCTACCAAGTTGCTTCCGCTTTTGGCGGTCTGAATCACCACCGGCCTATCTAACTTCTGAAGACTTTCGAAAAGAGAATTTTCATTTGACATGTGTTCGGAGGCCCCACTATAAAAAATACCATTTGGATTCCACCCTGGAACCAACCGCCACCTGCTCCGTTGCGTCAGCAGCAACAAATGAAACAACCATCGGACTGACGTTTACCTTCTGCGAACCTTTCTTTGTTGAAGCAACATCTCTACGCACCTCCGCACTACATTACGCTTCGGGCACTAAAACTAAAACACCACCGCAATTAAAACATTTCAGCTCCCACCTTGCCAGCCGGACTTGCCCGAGAACGCAGCTTCTTCGGAGATTTCCTTCAGCTTGTTGACCGCACCGTTTCGACGTCGAGATAGTTCCTCCGGACGAGATCCATCCTCAACCGTTCGGACACCGCCTACGTAGCAATCGTTACCGCATCTTAGGACGACGACATGGCGATCTATAGGTGGCAACTCACATCCCCTCCTCTTCCATTCGAGCACCAGCTCCTTTCACTTCCCGCACCAAGCGATCGAATCTTAACAAATTGTACTGCAAGGATTCGTTCTCCAGTTGTAGCGCATCATCAGCAACTGCTTCTTCAATGGGAATCGAATCATAATGCTTTTCCTTTCGAAGATGTTGTGTAGCGCATCACAAGATCTTCTTCGGTGAATCCTTATCCTTCACGTGTTCCAAATGACTATCGACAATCGTCTGAATCAAAACTGAGCGACATTTGTTGTCTTGCTTCACGAGGGTTTTGCGACTTTTCTTCTTCTCAGCTTTCACTAGTTCCGTGTCCGTGGTCCGAATGTTCCAGAAATCTTCCTCCTTCGCTTCCTTTTCGATGCATTTCAGGACTTCAAAACTGCTGCAGGTACGCCCGTACCCGAAAACTCCAATTGTTGAAACCACTTCCATCGAACGGCTTTATGCGAAGTAATTTCAAGGGATGCAGCAAGGGATGTTTGATATCAGGTATGAGTTACACATTAAACAAAGAGTAGGTGAATGATATTATTATTTATAATTATTTATTATAAGTCATCCGACTTTTGTGTCTACATGAATAAAGGTAAAACTTAATTAAATCAAAAAATAAAACAGAACAAAAAACACAACGTCTCTACTCAATAGTCAATGCATAAAAATATAACAGTAAAACATTTTTTGTATCCTGTTTCAGAACTTGTTGGATGATTCGCCGAATTCAAAAGCAGATTCCACTGCCGAAAAAGTCCTAATAATGGCCGTCAGTGGTTCGTGGTAGCCATAGGCAGTACGGTGATATCTTGGTTGCAACAAGGAAGAATTCCGTAGCATTCGTTGAGGGAGACGAAAGACCAGCTGTGATAGCAATTTCGGACAATCCACGTCACCGTTTAAAACCTTTGCGACGAATGTTGCCGCTGAATTTTTCTTCTTTATTCCAGAGTGTCTAAACACAATCACGATAGGATCGCGCCATGGAAGGTTTCGCAAAACCAGCCTACAAATCTCTTTTGTACCCGTTCAAGACCCATAGAATCCGGGTAACTTCATACGGACTCCAGCCAACAGATGCGTTCTCTAGTATAGGGCGGACTAGTCGAACAATACAGCGCCTTTAAGCAGTGAAGGTCCGTTGAAATCCCGTGCGATTTTGGAAATGAATCGAAGTTGACAATTAGCTTTGGAAATTATGGCTTGATAGTGTGGACGGAAATCCAGCTTCGCATCCAAAAGAACTTACCCAGGTCATTTACTTTATCAACTCTACGAAGCGCTATCAGCTGCCATCGATGCAGTAATCGAAAAAGTACTGGGTTCTTTAAACAATGGAATGACATCATAACGCACTTTGGGATACTTACAATCAATTTATTCCGACCACACCATTCGACGACCAGGTTCAAGGCAATGGCAATCATCTACCGTACGAACAACAAAGTAGAGTCTGCGTGTCATCTGGATATACAGGTTTGCACCTGGCTCCCAATAAATCCGCAATATCATTGAAGAAGAGCGTAAAAAGTAACGGACCCAGGTCACCACCACTGAGGCACGCCAGACGTACTGGTGAATGGCACTGATACACAGGAATCAATTTGCACACGAAGGGTTCTGTCAGTCAGGTACGAATGCAGCCAAGGCTCTAGTGATGCTGATGCACCAAGCCTAGAAAACTTACACAGAAGTATGTTGTGGTCAATTTTGTCGAAGGCAGCATTTAGGTCGAGTATTAGTGGCTCTCAGCTTGCTGTATTTTGGTCCATCGCGAATATGCACGTGCTAGAGAAGTCCAGAAAGTTGGTCGCCTACCTTCCAGGAATGAATCCATGTTGATCTGTCGATATGTAGCTCCTCGAACTAGGGAAGGCAGCTTAGCTTGTTATAATTTTTTTAACAGTTTGGATGCTGCTGAGAGACTTGTTATGCCACGATATTTTTTTACATCTCGATGATCACCGGCTTTAAACACCGTAAATATGAGTGATTGCTTCCATAAGACCGGAAAATTACCTTACTGGAAAGATTGAGTAAATGTAACTGCAAGGGGCTTAGCCAAGACAGCTGCACAGCGACAAAAAACCACAGCAGGAATACCATCCGGACCAGGTGAAAAAGAACTTTTTAATATTCCCGTTGCAGCAATAATCGTTTCTTCGGTTACCACGAACGTGGTCAAATTTAAAAAAATCCATTGATACATCACTGGCAGCAGACTAAGCTTCATTTATCATATGCTACGCTTTGAACGAACACCGAAGCAAAAAAGCTCAGTCGCTTCGCCGTCGCAGATAGCCTCTCTGTCGCTTAGCCGTATGTTGGACGGAATGCTGGAGTTTTTCCTTTTGCTGTTGACAAAACTCCAAAAGCTTTGGGTTTTTCGTCGCAAAATTCCATTGCTCTTTTGAAACATGTGTCTTGTACAACGAAGTGCTGAGCCTACAAAAAGCAGTGCATGCCTGCTTGTACTTCCACTTTGTATCAGCTGTTTTGCATCGTCTCAGTTTTCGCTGAGCAGAATTTCGTTCTCGTTTCAGCTTGCGAAACAACGGAGTACTCCGTGAAGGGAAAATTGGACGTTTTTTTTAGAAAACGGTACATTTTCGAAGCCAGCCAATGTTTTATAACACCACAAAATCGTTCTGACATTTCATCAACGTCCGTGTCTTCAAGAATGTTGTTCCAATCCAGATTATAAAGGAACTGCTATAACCAAAGCGTAATCAATTTTTCCGGTTATCGATAACTTCATCATCCACAGTGTAGTTAGGGAGAATCGGTAGCTTTAGCCAGGACAGGTAATGACAGAACAAGAGGAGGATGGTGCGTGTCGATCGGCAGCAGTGCCACAGCAGACTCATCGATTTCCACATCGTCTTCACCATTATAGAACACTAAATCTAGCGTGCGACCATGTTCGTTCTGAGCTACGTTGCGTTGGCTTAGATTAAGAAAATCCATCCCATCCAGAAGAACCGTAAAGGAAAAGCTTGTAAGATGGAACAGCGCCACTTTTGACATTCACAGCGACAACACTATCGCGTTGTAAAGTGTTAACCTCATTTTTTTTACTATTCTTTATTTTTATTTGCTTTTGGAGTAAATTCACTCATACGATTAAGCTCATCCAGTTTTCGTTGTTCGAAAGTGTTGGCATAATTAATAATTAAATAATGGATTCCGAAAATGAGGCCATAGTTTTCTTTTAATGATAATAAATAATCAGTTCTTTATGCAAAGTTGGAGCCAGTAAGTTTCTCTTTCGAAAGATGTCTTTGGATCAGCGAAAAAATAAAAATTTACATGTTACGCGCAAAACACGGATCGTGATCCATCTTACAAACCTTTCCTCTACTAGCAGCACTCAGCGATGATGTTTCAGCAAGGCAGATCGAACTATCTACAGATGACAATTGAAATCGGGGTTGATTGTAATCACCACATATCAAAACTCCTGTTGTTTTGCAAAGCTCTTTTACGGATGCGAAATGAGCTTCTGTGATGCTATCGTCTCTGCTTCAGTCTGGTGGAATGTATACAACGGCCAGATTGAGCCTACTACCTTTTATTTTTGTGGAAACACAAACTTGTTCCAACTTCACAAGCGAGATAGGATAACCCTGCGCTGCAGCAATCGCCACACCACCAAGACTAGCTTTGTCGCTTGTTGAATGAATTACGGTCGCAGCGGAAGATATTGAAAACAGATTCGAAAAGCTGAACGGAATCGATCCTATCGTCGAGCAAAGTTTCTGTAAGAAAAATGGCGTCAAACCCACAACCAGCAGAAGCAAGGAACAGGTCGTCAATTTTGGTCCGAACTCCTCGCACGTTTTGATATTAGACCCAAATCCGGTTATCAGATAAGTCGTTCATCTTGCGTTGCTTGAGGTGACGGAGATTGATGGTGGTGCTTATCAACACAATGGCTACAAACAAAACATAATTGAGGGCCCGATAATACTCCAGTATCATTATACTTGCCTGAGCGAGCAAGTTGGAAAACCCCCTCGCCTGCTCCAAACACAGGACGCAACGTCTTGGATGGCCGGAACAATCAGCAGAAGATGCAAACGGTGATGGAGGCTCGACTGTGTCAGATGGCTTGGGGGCTTCCATCATGCTTTGTGATGAACGTTCCGTTGCTGGAGATCGTAGAAGATTAGATGGACACAGACTGAAGACATCATAAGTGCTGCAAATTGGATCTGATTCTAACATGCTGTGTGACGTCTCAATCATCGAAGATTGTAGCGGACCTGATAGACGGCCCAATGCGTCGCGCATACTATTTCTGTAAATTGGAAGGGATTCAGCGAAGGAACTATATAGTTGTCATACTTGCCTGAGCGAGCAAGTTGGAAGACCCCGGCACTGATTCCGAACACAGGAGTTATTACCCTCAACAGTTTGCATCTTTAATACCGAGGACAAAAGGAAACCCATAGAACCAATTTGAGACACGTATTTTTCTTCATATAGTATTTCGTATTCATTTGACATCAATCGCGAGTAACAAATGGTTACAGCATGGACAGACGTTCGACTTCATCTCATTATCTGTGCAAAAACATGGCTTTTATGGCTTTCATTCACATGGATACCAAGTAGCAATAACCTAATAGATGGCGCCACATATTCGTTTTTATTGGTAAGGGAAAAATGAGTTACACATACTATAATTGTTATGTTTGTATTCTCCGTGCGTGGAGAAACTTGAAGGAAATGTTCGCTCGTCACCATGAGGCCTGAAGAGTGGCCAGTAATGTTTTGCTAGAACGAAAGATATGAAGAGAAAGTGTTGATAGTTTCGTCAGTGTACTGAAGGCTGTGAAAATTGACAAAGATGTATTGAAAATTGAGCGAAGAGCAGAATATAGCAGTACTCGAACCATGCACGCGTTCCTTTGCCTTACATCCCCAATGCGGGGTAGGTCAATGCCCGGTTCTTTGCCTTCTTAACACAACTAGCACTTCGCCCTATTCCTTAAACAGATCTTAGCAAAAAATTAAATTTGTTTGAAAAAAATGGATTACAAATTTTCTTAAGTTTTCGAAGAATATATTAAGAATAGTTGTGCGTAAAAATTTGTTGAGATTTTGTTGTGAAAGTTCAAGACACTTTCATTGTACATTTAAAACTAAAAAATAATGAAATTCAGTCGAAGAGTATCCAATGTTTTACAAAATCAAGGGAATTAACATTCATGAATTTCACGCTTTAAGATATCATAAGGAGTATATCAAAAATAAGTTATCCACATATTTTTCAAATTTCAAATCATATTAAAAATGAGGTTTTTGGAGTCCTCTTTGCATAGGTCCCTTCGTATATAAAATACATGCATCCGGTCGCTGCAAAACTCGCGAATACAATTTCCAGGCTCTTGTGGCCACGAATTTGTTTCTGTTTTGCACTTTTGTTGTCAATTTTCTGCGGGAGGTTGTCCCCATTTTTTGTTCCACGTTTAATCATTCCGGCGCTGGTTCCCGCTTTATTGGTCAAATCACGTATCGACATGGGGTTGATCTGCTGAATCACTGAATTCTGAATATTCTACAAATCTACAAGAATAGTATTTCCCAAACTTGCTTATGATGGATTTTGCAAAAGCGCTTCGCCAATTGTCGCATAGTAACCTTAATTTTCATGTCTTTTTCAATGCGCGACATTTTGAGAACGAAGAATTTAAACCGTACTAACAAGTAAACAAACACGAAAGCACACAATGCTATGATGAACACATTAAAACCTTCACAAAGGATAGCTTATTTCTGGTACATTCTTTATTGGTAACTATGCTGAAGTTTCGTACCTAATATTAGATTAAATGGATGATGTTGAGATCACAAGATATATTTATGGTATAATGGGCTAAGAATGTCTTATTAGGCCAATATAAGCTGCCAAACAAAGCTGGTAAATAAAAAATGTTGACTATGCAGTAACAAAAATTATTTCTGTCAGATATTGTTGCCAAAGTTGCCTCTCAGTTAACGAATGAATAGAAAGAAAGACCAAAAAGCTTTACTTTAGTATTTATTATTAAAAAAAAGATATTCCCAATATGAAGATTCGAAGTAAGTAACTTTACTAATCAGCTTTCACGATTGCATGTTGTCAGACAGGAGGTTTTGCTCTTAAAAACAGAGACTCACAAAGAGAAAGAAAAATATCACAAGGATGAGCAAGGGACACAACTTCCGGCAATTAAAAACAAGAATTATTTTCAGTGCTTTGTAATCAAGATCACACTTTCGTTAAACACTATCCCCCCAATATACGCTGATAATGTTGTACAAGCTGTATGGTTTTACTATATACAGTATTGTAAATATGACAATTCGATATATGGTAAAATCCATAGAAGTTGAACATTAAGCTTTAGTGTGTATGGATGAGATTATGGATTTCAATTGGTTACCTTCAAGTCGTGATTATATAACAGGTTTTTTAAAAAAAAAAAAAAAAAAAAAAAAAAAACTGTGTAATCCTGTAATGTTTTGGCTTATAGAACCCTGATGATAAACCAATGACAATTTATATAAATTTGAATTCTCTAAATTACTCTAAGTTACAATAAGAGAATCATTCCTGTTCCAACTTTCACGTCTATTCATATAATTTTCACAGCTATTAAAAAGTTTCACATTACATCGTTTTGTACTTAAAGACAAGCTATTAATTTCTTTTTCGTTTGACAGCAACAAAAGGCGGTAACATTGGCAGACAGAACTTCACACCTGCAAGAATGATTCAGTCATCGCCAAGTAGTCCACAAGATAAAAGGAACAAAACAATCGAAGTTATTGGATCGGCTGAAAGTCTCGTTGGACGAGTAAATATAAAAATACCATACTTTTTTTCTGTATATTTATGAATAAATGACGTATTAACAGGTTTTATTAGAACAAGGATTAGGTAAATACTGTGATCCAAATTTTGTACACTGTGCTCAGATGGAAATGCAAGAAGCACTAGAAATGACACAGGAAGAAATGGATTTAGCTGCTCATGAACTAATGCTTCCAGAAAGATTCAACAGAAACTACAGCCAGCCAAAACAACTTCAGCCAAAACAAAAACGGAAAAATGACAACCAAATTTTATAGCATAATATACAAAAAATGGTAACATGAGTTATACTATAATTGATTTCCGATTTGATTTTAACTTGTGTACTGTGAAAATAGGATTTGGTCAGGGTTATTTTAAATTTTTTCTAGTGTGCCTGTGAAATAATAAATGATATCCTGAGACCAGGGTTACTTCCACTCACTCCGCAATAAAATGTGTGTTTTTTTTTTTAAATTATGTGTTCGAATCTTCCTTTATTAATATGTATATATTATATACTACGTGGGATCTCCCTTCAAGCTCAGTCGGAGCAGCTACAAGGCAACACCATGCTGGAGGGGGCTGGGTTCGATTCCCGGTGTGGTCTAGAAATTCGTCGTTAAGGAAAATTTCTCGACTTTCTGGGCATAGGGTATGGTTGTACTTGCCACACAACCATACTATTGCAAAAATGGCACCTGGCATCGAAAGCTTCCAATCAATAACTGTGGAAGTGCATTTAGAACACTAAGTCGAGAGTAAGCAATAAGCTAATTGTGAAAGCGAAAAGCTTGCAACGCTAAGAAAAAAAAGTATTTTGTACTACAGTAAAATACATTAGTTAAGTCGAGCGCTATGATTTTTTAAAATGTCTTTAAAAACATCGAAAACATGTTTTCAATTGGGATATCTTTGATCGTTGTGGGTAGTGATGTGATGTGTGATGTGAAAGGAAGCCTGCACCGGTGCAGGACTTGCCATGGCGTTCAGCTCCTCCCAATGGCAAGATCAAACTGTACATAATTGTAATCGTCACTATTCCGTCGTATGAAGAGCCAACAAAGAGGGGTGTGGACCCGTAAGTAGAAGCACTTACACGAAACCCACGAAAAGGATAGAGAATCTCCTTCCAACGAAACGCTCTTATTACAGGTCATGAACAGTAAGCAATACACATTGGGATTTCCGCCTGGTGGTTTGTTAAAAATAGGGTAGACTGTAGACTGTCGGAAGACAACTAGACCTTCGCTGATATCGATCTGACGATTTCCATCAAGGAAGGTACAGTTGTCATCCATGACTTGAGCAAGATAACCACGAATCCCTCATCAAGCCTACACATTGTCTGGCACCCTGTATTGACCCCTTATCCTTTGTTATTGCATGTAGTGATATATAAATTTTTAAATATTGACACCATAATTTTTTTGTTTTCGGGATGTCAGAGGATATAAATATTATAAAAGTTTGGTTGTGTTGAGTTGAAGACAAAACTTGTTAGTAAGGTTTTTTTGCTTTTTGTACTGTTGATTGACATAAACCCTTCAATAACATGTGTATGCTTCAACGGATACTTACGTTTGCTACCTCCTTTGCCAGATGGGTCCTCTGAAATTAAAACGTTAATTTCTCCCCTTCCAAAATCTGTTTGTATTATCTGACCATTTCCATTTGTGTATTGTTTATTTTTATTTCTGTTTTAAGTGTATATATTATTAGGAAATTATTAGTTTCGACTAATAATAATATTGTCATTGTTTTTCTTCTTACTGTTAATATTATTATTATTATCCGATTTATGTTCACTTCTCAGCATGTAGCTGGAAACTTTCATCTACCCCCGGGCGTCTGGTTGCCAAAGGTGGTTAGGCTAGGTGGATACATTCGTCAGTTTTTAATCTTAATTTGTTTGCTTCCGGTTGGATTAGTTATGGTGATTCAGGAACCGCCGGACAATACTACAGGTTCCAAGAATCACTGCTTTCTGAATGCTGTTCAGTTCCTCTCGCAGCTTCATTTCTTCAAAGGAACGTATCAGGGTATGGGGTACAATTCCGGTCGCCGAGATTATTACCGGAACTATAAGGACTTCCTCCACATGCCTCCGCCAAATCGTGGTACTTCGTAATCTTGGTAGAGAACGTTGTATGGACGTTGCAATCCAGCGGTTCAGCGAAATCAATGAGAGTTACACTCTTCTTCTTTTTTGTCGTAGATCACAATGTTAGGGCGATTGGCACGGATGAGGACTCGCGATCCCAGTACAGTTTTATGCAACTTTTTCCATAACCGGGTCTGGCAGGTACTTGTAGTAGGGCACGTACTGGTTCACCAAATTGTGCTTCAGTGCAAGTTATTGGTGCGCACTCTTGGTGACATCGTTGTGACGACCGAGATATGCTACTTCTGCCAATGCTTGTCAGCCAGCAACAACATGTTCGATCGTCTCTCCTACTGCGTTGCACCTCCTACAATGGTATTCTACTTCTTCGTATAATATGTACCTGCGATAGTTCTTCGTTGCCATGACCCGGTCTTGGATGGCTACCATGAAGCCTTGAGTCTCTGAGAAGAGATCACTTCGCACCAGCCACGTATTCAACGCTACTTTGTCGACAAGCGGTTGCTCCAACTGATGGAGATGCGTCCCATGCAGCTCCTTCAGCTTCCACGATGCAACTTTATCGTCGATAGTTTCAGGTCGCAGCTCAGCTGATAGTCCTCCTGCGCCAGATGGAGGCCGCTGAACCCATGGTCTGCTTTACAAACATTAGCAAGTGCAGTCATTAGCAAGTGTAGCATTGCCTTGGTGTTGTATATTGCTGCCTGTTATGTTTTGCGTATGATTTACGGGCTGAGCCCGAACTGGAGGGCCGCTCTTGCACCTCATCTAACTCCAGCCACTGGCCGCTCGTTCTGTCCTCCATCCCAAGACCAGCTCCAGTAGGGGCTCCCTCACTCGGGCGATCGTATTGGTCTGATTATTCTATTTCGCAACGCCATGTTGGTGACTTTTTGATCGGATGTCTATCCGGTGCCTTTTTTGCCGGAGGACTAATTGGGTGTCTTTTTAGCCGGAAGGCTTGGTGGAGGCTTGGACATTTACCCTTAAAGCGGGGGTAACTCACTTTGACAGTGCTGCTTTTGGATATTTGTGGGTTTTTGGAAGAAACTCAACAGGGTCCAAATAACTGCTCAGTCACCCCACATCCTAGGCAGCCCCCGCTACTTGTCCGGGACTGCTTATTTAATTCGTAGCTAACCTACATATCTGGAGGCCGTGCATTATCCGCAGGCTTTGACTCGCCGGGTAGCATGAAGCTCAGCTCCGCAGAGTCTCCACTTACTCTACGGTTCCACGGTATTCCACAGTTGAAACACAATCGCCGTCGCGTGAGCACGTTCTCTACCGTGAGCAATCAAAGTTTACTCCCGTTAATTCACTATCGTTGGTGCTAGATGTATGATGTATGATATGTACTACCACCCATTGTAGCACGGAAACTAGTCTGACAGCAATGGGCTCTCCTCTCTGTTAGACTTGATCAAGCTTTAATAACCACTGATTATCCTAATCATGCCACTGTATGAAGGGCCAAAAAGGGGTTAGTGGATCGATATGCAACATCACTTATACGTATCCACAGGGATATAAAGAATCTCCTTCCAACAACAAGATTGAACAATTGGTCAAAAGAGCAAGCTATTGAACAGGAGCATGCCCCAATGGGCGAGGAGAAGAGCCCGCCCTCTATTCACAAACTGTTAGCAATGGGGAGTTGGCATTCCCACTCTCCCCCATCCAGATTGCTTCAATCGGGTGCCCTGATGGTCCCTCCCATTCTCATGAAATATTTATATAATAGTGTACATATATATTTATGTAAATGAAAATATATAATACTACAAGCATTCGTATCTATTATATATGATCTTCGTTCGGTTGATCCTGAAATGCAAGAAATGTTCTATAGTGTTAAAGTGTAGAGTTCTGTGGTTCGCGCTTAAGCACGTTTTCGTTCGTTTTCAGCGATAGCAGCAATTCACTAAAATCTCGGTTTGAGATATACTGAAAAAGTTTGTTACATCTATTGAAATTTAATCATTTTATTTTACTCATATTTACTGGTCACTATTTGCTGCTTGATGCTGATTTAATAACCTCATCTATGAAGTTAAATCAATAAAACCACAATTATCAAATATAATAATATTGTGAGTAATGATGAAGTAATGACAAGGATTGAACTGAGCGTTTCCAGATGAAATCAGCCGGAAAAAGTCAAAATCTGGCACGACCCTCTCCGATTTGGATGAAACTTAGCACATGTCTTCGGAATTGCTGATGATGGATTTTCCGCGGGTTAAGGGAATTTTTTTGACTCAAGACATTTTTTTCAAAAGGGAGTATGTGTTTTGTCATGCGTATTTTTCAAAAAATCATAACTCGAAAACCGTTGGTTGTAATAAAATTGCGTCTGAGAAGAAGTTGTAGTTAATTAATTTGACTTTATGAAAAAAATATGTACACCGTAAAAAAAAATTTTTCTTCAAAAAAATCAAAAAATTAAACTTAAAAATCAATTATCAAATCTGTAAATCAAACGATTTTTTCGATTTCTATTTTCAAAAAAAAACTTTGTGAGTCATAAGAAAAAGAAAAAAAGGTTGTTCTACGATGAAGCAACTTAAGATAAAAAAGTTCTTAGAAGTACAGAGAAAATTTAGGTTTTTTCCAATTTGTTACATTTTTGCATGGATAACCATATTTTAATAATATATTATGATTCTTCTATTAATTTTTAACAAAAATGCTTTTGGCAAGCAACATTCTATATGTTCCCGTTTTTGAAATAATTTGAATGTAATGTCAAGAAAAAAAGGCTTCTTCCATCAAAATATCCCTTTTTCAAAAGTAAGTCGTGATTGTCCATCTTCAAAAGTATTTTTTTCAAATTGTACTTCAAACTTTCAACAACTGTCCTTTTGACACCAAGAAGATTGAACATCTTCTTAATTAACGAAATTAACGAATCTTAATTGCCAAATAAAAATTTTGGGTTCACACTTCCTTTTGTTCATACATGATTTATTTTTTTTTCTATTATCTTTAAAAAAAATTGTATCTACATTTTTACGAACAGTATTTCCTAACATTCCTATAAATATTATGAAAACTCAGTATTTCGTCAGTTGAAAATATTTTCGCAGCGATTTTGTTATCTGCAACTGGAATGAAGGAGTGATATTTCTGTGTACCAGGAATCATTTTTGTTTGCTGATAACTACCACCCCATTCTGCAGCTCCCTCTTTATATTCTTCTTGTGAAACATAGCAAAATGATATTTTTGTGAAATTTTCTTGATTTCTCTTAATAGCCCAATCATACAAGGTTTTCGCACTTGTTATTCCAATTGCATCACATGGTCTCCCTTGCACACATGTGAAGTTACCAAAAAAAATGCCACTCAGAATCAATGTTGTATTTCTCTTCAAATTTGCAGAGGCTTGCAAATTTTTTTCTATTTTTGTATTGGAAAGCGCTTCATCAGACATAAAAATGGCCTTTTTTTATATTCATTAGTTGATTTAAATACGTTAGTACGTAATTTAGAAATAAATACTTGTACCGCAATTGTATCATGTCTTAGAATTTCTGATATTACAACAAAACCTAGATTTTTAAGCATTCCTGACTCCATATAATAAATAACAAACGGATGAATTGTAGCCTGATCATTGATCCAATGATGACTTTGAACAGCATCCTGAAGTACAAATGAATAATTCTCTGCAAAATCGCAAATAATAACTACTTCTCCTTCTTTTAATGAAGACTTTGTATCTTTTAAAAATTTAGATTGCTTTGTTTGTATATAATCATGAGTTAATAGTTTTTCTAATTTCTCGCTAAAATATTCAACAAATTCATCGACAGGTTTTAATAGCGTTTCTAAATTACATCTATCAGTTGTAATCCATTGTTCGACGATATCTCAGACAAGTTATGTTTCTCAAGTTCTTTTAAAAATCTTATCTCAAATTCTGAAAGCGTGGGACAATTTCCGCATTCACGGAGGTAACAATATTTTGATCTTGATGATGAATTACACAATAACTTCTCAAAATGTTGATTACAATCAGTGTTGAATGAATATTTTTTTAAACTGTGAAGCATTAAATCAATATTTTCGTGAATTGCGCAAACACAAACGTTGTGAGAACCTGAAGCATTTAGCAATTTACAATGTTTTGGTCGTAATGCTGCAAAAGTACTAAATCCAATTTTATGTTCACTGACTTCTTTAAATCGAGTGAAAGTTTCTCTAAGTGATGAAAGTAATAACCGTTTTTGAATTTGTTGACGCTTACCATTAGTGTTTACAGAGACATAATCTCTTTGTCCCGGCATGGCTCTGCTGATGTCGTCCTCGTCAAAAAATTGTATCACTTGATTCTTTATATCCGGATTCAAACGATTCCCCGATCTGTCGTTGGGGGTAGCCAATACACCATTTTCGGCTGCCAATTCTTTTGCTTGTAATGCAAGGTATTTGTTTGTTTCAAATTTGCTCGTTATCTGCTGAATCGTCCACGAATTAGGCAAAACTGTTAATATACGTATTTTATCTATTCTCGAACAATCTGGTTCTATGAATTTTTCTTTCAATTTGGAAATAATTTCATCATATTCCACAACCTTTGTTTTCAATGTAGCTAACTATTCGACTTCTTCTTGTGGTGGTAAGCTGAATAGATATTTTCTAATACCTGCTACAATTTCGGCAAATTTTTGACGACGGTATTTATCGTTTTTAAATTCTCTAATGGATATCGGAGACACATTTATTTTCCTGCAATTCCATTATTGAATAACTCAATGTTGTGTATCCTGGAATAATCCGGTAGGTAACTGTCCTGAGAAGATGCCGAGGTAATTGAAGCTGCCGATGGTATTTCCTTCAAATCGTTCCGTGATGTGGTTGGTGCTTCGTCATGTCCACCGTTTTCTGGTTGCTCCACTCTTTCGACAGGATTACGACGATACGAATATAACCGACATGAATCACAAATTCTTAATGACGTGTCCAAATGGACCGTACACTGCATGGATAAAAGTTTTTCAATTAACTTGTCAGTTAAGTTTCTAAGTTTAGGAGAACACCGTCTCCCGATTTCACGAAAAGGTTTACAACAATGCTTTGTTTCGAGTTCCATTTCAAATCGTTTTCACTTTACGCTACTTATGAAAGACACTGTTAAACTGATGTCATGACTTTGTAATGTAATCCTTTTTATACGTACTAGGTACGCACTTTAGGTACTTTTTTGAAATATTGGTATGTGCAGGGGTATGCATGTAAATTATATTTTCTGTCAACACCAAAGGGAATGCATGAATAGGTATAAATGGGCGTTACAATTGTATTCTTACTGGTATAAACAGTTCAACTAATTAAATACATTATGTTTCTACCTGAACAAAATACGCTTGTACACTAACATGAATACTAATTATTTTTGTTTCGGGTTAGGTTTTCATAATATACTGTAAGTAAAAGCAGCAAATTTTGTCGTGTTACCTACAGTAAATATCAGGAATCAGTTTGTCTAGTATTCTCGGTAATAAATGGTATATTGTAGAAAATTTTATGTACAATTTGAAAAGAATACTTTTGCAGATGGACAATCACGACTAACATTTGAAAAAGGGATATTTTCATGGAAAAAGCCATTTTTTCGACATTAATTTCAAATTATCTCGAAAACGGATACATATGAAATGTTGCTCACCAAGAGCATTTTTGTTTAAAATCACTAGAAGAATCGTATTATATTATTAAAATATGGTTATTTATGCAAAAACAACAAATTAGAAAAAAATTGAATTTTTCTTACTTCTAAGAACTTTTTATCTTAAGTTGCTCCATCGTAAAACAACTTCTATTCTTCTTCTTATGACTCAAAACCTTTTTGAAAAAAAATTTATAAAAATCGTACGTTGGACATATTTGCTAATCGAGTATTATAGGGGTATGTGGATTATAACATTGTTCGATAATAAATATAATAATATACCATCATTTAATTTATTTTTTAATTTTGACAAGCGAAACTATCAAAAAAAAACAATTTCAAAAAATAATGATTGCAAGACAACACCATCCTATTTCACCATGAAACACGCTACAAAAACAGACTACCTAATCCAACGAACCAACCATAGATTTCTAGCATACATAAGTTGACATATATGTCATAATGGGAGCCCCCGTTACTGAAAATTAAGTGCTGTCACTTTGTATAAATGTCACTTTGTGAAACTGCATGTCCGTTTGTGAAAATAAAAATGATTTTTCTTGTTTAAAAATTGAGAAAAAATAATTGAGATTCATAAAAAATAGGTTTGTGCTAGGAAGAACGCCTACCATCGATACGGATGGAAAAAACATGTTTTTTTTTAATTAAAACCCCCTATTGATTTTTAAGTTTAATTTTTGATTTTTTTTGAAGAAAATTTTATTTTTTTACAGTGTACATATTTTTTTCATAAAGTCAAATTAATTAACTACAACTTCTTCTCAGACGCAATTTCATTAAAACCAACGGTTTTCGAGTTATGATTTTTTGAAAAATACGCATGACAAAACACATACGCCCTTTTGAAAAATTTGTCTTGAGTCAAAAAATTCCCTTAACCGGCGGAAAATCCATCGTCACCAATTCCGAAGACATGTGCAAAGTTTCATCCAAATCGGAGAGGGTCGAGTTCAGTCATTTGCTCATTTGGCAGTGAAATGTTCTTATGTAAAATTCTTCTTTTAAAAATCTCGCCTTCTTTTGCGCCCACCTTTGCTAGAGAGTCCGCCTTCTCATTGCCTGGAATTGAGCAATGTGAGGGGACCCATGCAAAGGTAATTTTTCGGAATAGCGGTGTAACCCTGTACCGCCGAGCACAGCGACGACCCTGTGGAAGATACGAAGAGTACCGACAACGGTCATGAGTGACAGATGTCAGGTTCAGTTCAGCGGAACCGTACGACCGTACGTAGCATTAAGGAAAGAAGAAATCAAAGAAAACACAGATTTTTGCACGATACGTTTCTAAATCTAAAGAGAGTTCATAGAACGTTATTATTAATTGTATCCCTAAACTTAATGATAGTGAGTTGTGGCTGCTGACATGTAAAGTTGGTTGCGGTAGTCGTAATATACTAATTTATTTACTACGTTTATTTAATCTAGATTTCTATCTACAAGTTGATACCTACAATTTACACTTTGATTGTTGTTTTGTTGTATTCTCCGCGCATTGGGAGTAACGATATCTAATGATGAAATTTGCCAGAAGCAGATAATTTCCCATCAACATGAGAGGCTCTAGGAGTGGACAGTAATTTATTGCTAGAACTAAGAGAATTGAAGAGAAAGCATTGATAGTTCCGTTTAGAGTAACGGCAGGTTATGAAAATTGAAAGATACAAGTTGAAAACGAGCGGAGGGCATATGAAGGTAGTATACAATCGGGCGCATAATCTTTTACCAAGCGCCCGATCGTATACTACCTTCATATGCCCTCCGCTCGTTTTCAACTTGTATCTTTCAATTTTCATAACATGCCGTTACTCTAAACGGAACTATCAATGCTTTCTCTTCAATTCTCTTAGAGCATCCGTATCGGGCGCAACTATCAGGGCGACTAAAATACTCAATCACTCAATCTCACACCGGTCGCTAATATATTGTGTTACCGTTTTCTGTATCGGTCGCTGCCAGGGAACTGGCTACCCTATCCTAGTTACTAGCTTTTGACAGTATGCAACATATCACGGGCCTTATTCCAATAAGGCCCGTCTGACGTTTGTTACTGCGGGTACGAATACCTGCATTATTTACAAACAATGTATCTTTTGATGTTTGGATGTTAAATATATTGGCTACAGGAAAATGGCTGCTAGTCAGGTCCCTGGTCGCTGCTAAACTAGTGCTCCATCATCAGTTTGACAGATTCGGTGATCGTCCTAAACATAGTCAATTGCAATGGCTCTTTCTTCGTGATTTCTCTTGGAGAGACGTTCGGTTGGCATGAAAAGAACCATTGGTTACAGTGGTCTTTCTGGGAACCACTGGGGTTTGGTACAAAACTATAAATATCCTTTCCTATAAGTTTCGCCAAATCACCCCAGAGGTTTCCGGATGGGCCATTGTGGTAAATTATTCTTTTCATGCCTACCGAAGGACTCTCCAGGTGAAATAAAAAAGAAAGAGCTGTCGCACGACGTGGATTGGTGCAAAAACACAAATGTCCCTTCCTACAGGTTCCCCCGGGGCACCTCAGAGGTTCCAAGAGGGGCCAATGTGGCTAATGGTTCTTTTCAGGCCTACCGAAAATCTCATGAACAAAAACATGTTGAAAAAACCGTCGCACCTCGTGATTTGACGTAAAACATCTCCTACAGGTTCCTCCGGGACACCGCAGAGGTTGCCATTTTGGCTTATGGTTCTCTTTCATGCCAACCAAAAATCTATCCAGGAGAAATCACGAAAAAGCCATCGCACGACCCTATTGTAAAATTCTTATTATTAAACCAAATTGATTTAAAGTTGATACAGCAATAATTTTCTTTAAATCAAATTCAAAATTTGCCCCTAATCCTGATTGCGTAAACAAAAATAAACAATAAACCAATCGGAGATTTTTGACAATTGGCAGTCGAATAGCAACCCTCTCTCGCGTCACTATCGCGTTGCTAAATTTAAGCGCCTGATGCTTTCCGATAGTCGCGCCACAATTTTGCTAGCGCTTTTAGTTGCGCCCGATACGGTTTGAAGTGATGTGAGGGTGATCAAATTAAGTTTAGCCGCGCACCGGTACGGGTGCTCTTAGTTCTAGCAATACATTACTGCCCACTCCTAGAGCCTCTCATGTTGGTGGGAAATTATCTGCTTCTGACAACCTACAATTCGTCAACCTACATATAATCCTAGGCGCAACTGAAAGTGCTGTCGGGAGTTGATAATCTCTAATTTGCTAACTAGTAAGTAGCTCATTCTACTATGTTTGTTCGCTTAACAAAATAGTAATTTCAATCCTAATGTAGCGAAATCTTTCGATCCGTCGGTAGAGTGACGGAAAGTAGAACAGGACCGGAAATTTCCCTCAGGCTGCCAAACGAGGGTGAAGAAAAACTTATGTAAGTCATTTATATTAGTCTACTTTAAACCTATCGATTAATTACTCTAATAATAATACCTATTTCAGTTTCAAGCTGTCTAAACGAGACTGCTCTGAGGACGTTGTTTTTGATTAATCCGAACATTCTTGAAAATAATACTCGGATATAACCTCGAAATGTCAGAGGGATCAAAGATGGGACAAAGCAGCGATCACAACTACATGCTTTGGTGCAATGTGACGTCTGTGACTTCTGGGCCCATTATGAGTGTGCTGGCATGACAACAGCCATAAAGGATGTTCCGTGGACATGCCCGAAGTGCACAAATATTCTGCAGGTGTCGAAAGGAGCCAGAAAGGCTGCCCCGAAGAAGCCGTCTAGCAGAAAGAACAGTGCAAGGAGTGAAGCCGGATCCGATGCAGGGAAAGGAAATGTCAATGGGGACAGCCTGGAGGAATCGCTAGAGCAACTGCAGCGGGAGAAAAGTGCTAAAGAGAAAGCGCTTGAGGAAGAGGAAATCCTCCATGAGAAGCGATTGGAGGCGGAACGGGAGATTATGGAGAAGAAACGGTTGTAGAAAAAGGAGATGCTGGAAAAGAAGGTGGCGCAGGAACGCGACATCCTGGACAAACAACTGAAGGACGAGCGGGAATTTCTGCAACGGTGACAGCAGCTTCGCGATCGGTTCCAGAAACTAAAATCGGATCTATCCCAAGATTACGATGCGGCAGAGGACTCCGATGAAGAAGGAGACGAGACTGTCAACGAGAAGGTGAAAGGCTGGGAGGATTTAACCAAGAAGGATCAACATGGAGCATTCCCGAAGAATTCGAAGCAGTCAGATCCCCAAACTATAACCAACTGAAAGGACCTGATCTCCTTACGTCACTTCCGGCGATTTTCAGTAAATTCCGGGAACGACCGGTAGCAATCGGTGGCGACATACGTGAAATGTACCACCAATTGCTCATAACCCAAGTAACACCAGAAACATCTTCTTTGACAAGAATATAAGAATTTTGATGTAAAGAAGTCGCGAGGATGAAACACCAAACATGTCTAGTCTTGAAAAAGTTTTCAGGATGTTTTTCGCACATATTCGGTTTAAACGTGGTACCAGGACAGCGAACACATTTTTGTTCTATGTTTGTTCGATCAACTTAAATTTTACTTCTTGTAAACATCGGTGACTGTTTGTCATCTTACCACTGCGAACTATCTTTACTCACTTTTGAGTAGCCACATAGGCGTAGCCAGGATTGCGAATGGGGGGGCAAGCTTAGTTTGTTTAGACACAGAGAGAGAAGAGAGAGAGAGAGTTAGAGAGTGAGAGAGAGAGAGAGAGAGAGAGAGAAAGGGAGAGAGAAAGAGAGAGAGAATTACACCGTCTTCAACCAGTTGCTGCACAGACTGATCACTTAACATTATACAACGGACAACACAACGCCCGGTGGACCCATATAGTAGGGACATTATCGAGTTCCGTCGGCTGGAGCGGGAATCGAGCCCTCACTTTGGGACAATCCACCTGAACGACGGGTGGATTAACTTTTCTGCTCTCACCCAAAGCATTTTACAATACCCGTCCAATTTTGGCAACAAGATTAAACTATTCTAGACTTGATCTGGAATGAAAAAAAAAAGATTTTAAAAACTCTCGATTTTCCCCAAGTTTCAGAATCGAATCCCATTAAATAGGAACCATGCTGAAATCTAACGGGTACTGTAATGTGTCAAAATATTCATTTTACAGTCATGTTGGATTTTTGTATACGACAACCACGGAGTTTGTTAACAGTTTTCCCTGAAAATGTACTTTTCCTCGCGACCCGCTCGCCCACACTGAAAATTAAATTTCGTTTTTATTACGAAATCGAATGTAGAACTAACAAATCTATTCGTTGTTTTCTACAACGAAATTTATTTGTACCTTTCAAGAAACTACCTTCGTATTCAATGCCACATGCTGTTACGTAACTGTTAAAAGCACGAAGCATTAGTTGACACAGAAAGAACACTCGTTCATTGTATGAAAACAATACAAAATGCTACGAATATTTTGTTATCAATAAGAATGCATGGTTACATGATTGACTGACAGAACTTCTATATCGACTCAGTATGTAATTGAAAAAAAAGCGCAGACGATAACGAGTTATTCAGAATTTTTTTAATATTTCTGAAATGAGGTTCGAACCTGTATTTTTGGGAAGATTGTTATTGAATCCGTGGTTGATCTCATTAGAAATTAGAAAATTGTGACTCGTTAGAAGTTACTTGATTAATGAGTATGAACTTATAACTCTCGATAGCCGTTTAATTTTTTATTTTGGGATAAATCAATGATTCCAGCTCACCCAAGCAGCAAAACCAACATGTATGAGTACGATTGAAGAAAAGCAGTGATACGTTGGTCTTCACAAAATTAATTTCGTGCATTGTACAAAAAGGTGCAATGACAGCATTTCACCAGATGACAAGCATAAGGAATGTTTCATACAAATTACGAAACATTTATTCTATGAACAAAATCCATGTTTACGAAACAAGGGAAAGCTAATTCACGAAAATAAATGTTCAGTGCATATACTGACAAAGCAACACCGCAAAAACATCGTTTTTTTACTCACCGTGCTCACACCGTTTCAATCAGAGGCTTCCCAAGTAACAAATTCAATTTTAAGGTACACTTGAAGAAGTTCTCAAGACTCATTTGATAAAACCACGCATAAAACTAGATATTCTACATAACATCGATAAAACAGCCATAAAACCCTCATAAGTTCAAAAAGGCCCATACTACAGGAGGTTCTCAAGACTATTTCCCAAGATTCGCTTAAAACTTGATAGTTTTATCGGTACATACTTGTAATGACATGCAGGACATGCTTAAAACTATGATAAAACTACCACAAGTTTTGGTAGTTTTATGATTTTCCTCTTTAAGAACACTTCCAGTCCGTCACAAATATGTTTCTAAGATTCCATTTTGGATTCGTTCTGCTGAATGGGGACTTTTTAAAGAGAAAAAAAACATCGATATACATATGATGTTTCTTTTCCAAAGTGGATACGTATGCAAATTAATTGTAAAATTGACCTGAGTTTTTTGCCTGCAATTGATAAAGTTTTCATGCGACGTTCAGTTTATTGGTGTTTTATAACATAAAAGTTCGAAAATTTTAATGCGCCACGGAATCATTGCTAGAACATTGATTTATTTGAAAAATAAAAAATACTTGACAATTCAACAATTAGGTGACAAGGCTGATAAATTGTTAGATCTTCAATAAATTGTGTCTACAATCCATTTTAAGTTTCAAAATGTATTTTAAACAGCAGAAATTGTTCGTAGCATTGTAAAAACGAGAGTTTTGTTGCATATATATGAAAATGGCTACCATTCGGAGGGAATCCAGAATAGCCACGCTCGCCATTTTTTCAGTGGTTTTATCTAAAACTACCATAAAACGCATATAAAACTAATATTTCTTGCACAAGACTAACAAGATTTTTTTTAGGAGCGCGATAAGTTCATCTTTACTTGTTCTATTCTTGAAAAAGAGGAGTAACGCTTGAATAAAACTTGTTTGAATTGCTCAAGGTAAACAAGTCTTTCGTAAGATAGCCATAAAATCATTGTGGAGAAGGCACATCATAAACAAAGAAAATGTGAACGTTCAAATCAAAAGTGCGTATGCATAGTTGTTGTTCATAATTACGGCTTATAATTTGTTGTTTTTAATCACCAGCGTAAGGCGATTAAAACATAAAAAAAAACTCTAACTTGAATATGTTAACAATGGATTTGGAAAGAAGAACAGTTAATAATATTGCGTCGACGGCTGAAACATCAGTTGAGCGAAAAATGATTTTTCTCTTGATCTGTACGCTGAACCTAGCTTTGGAAGAAGTGCACTGTGTAGTGGATCACTAAGCGATTCCAGCGCAGTACTTCCGACTTTGGTTTAAACGTGCGGATCATGGGAAAAATCGATTTTCGCTCAGATTATATATACTAATTTTTACTTGCAACGAGTATAAATATTGTATAGCCTATTGGGAACTGAAATGCACGACTCGGGAGAATTCAACATTAACATAACATTTGACAATCGTAGTGCACATTAAACCTTACGTCAAAAGTACTGCGCTGTATTTCCACGGTGGTGCGCCATATAACGCACTACCTGAGACGTTAGGTTTAACTTGCATAACTGGCATAAAATCAAATATCATGAGTTATGCATTTCGGTTTTCAACTGGCGACACATTGCACCATTTTATTTTATTCATTTTACGCATAACGCATAGACCCTTTTGATAAGTTAGTCTCAGTAAGCTGCGAATCCAATGGAATGGTAAAAAAAAATTGTCGTTGGTGGCTGAGATGAAGGAGTGTTCAATATATTGATTAGGTTTTTATTGAATTTCCGCTTGAACGATCCGCTGGTTTTTAATTTCTTCCACCTGTGGGCGTCCATTGTGACAGTTTGTTTATTTTTCACATTATGTTCTTTCTCAAGAATATGTGCTCTTATTTAAAATCAAATGGTTCTAAGAGAGTTTTATGGCAGCATTTCCAAGATACATTCATCTTAAAGAAGAATGTCATAAAACTTTTACAAAACTTTTATCAGGTTTTATGCAAGTTGCGAAATGATGTTTTGAGAGGGGGATCAAGTATCTTATAAAACTACTGATAAGGTGAATTACACTTATAAATGATGTAGTTTTATGGAGTTTTCTTCAAGTGTTCTTTAATCACTCTTGAGAACTGATAATGAATTAAAACCACCTTAACTTGGAAAATGCCCTGATAAAACCGGATGAACTCCATAATGCTCTGATAAAACTACCATAAAACATGAATAAAACCAATTTGCATTTGAATTGCTACTTGCATTGCGTAGCTCGAATCGAAAAAAAGCTCTTTTCAAGATCCGAAATGCTATCCTTGGTTTACGATTTTGGCGTACTACTATTTTTTGGATTATAAAGGCCAGTATCGACTTAAAAAGTAAAGAGGTTACGGAATTTGGTTCAATATTACCAAGCGGAATTTTGACAATTGATCTGCATGGAACAAAACGTCACTTTCACTTACGGAATAATCTAGCGGAATATTTTTCCGAAAGTAAAATTGACAGCACCCATTACTTTGCGTGGGAACCTTACAAATTCCAATTTTATTTTTCGTTCTTTTCAGGTGGATACTGCTGCAGAAATTTCTTTCCGATTCTTTACTTTTCCGTTTCAGTAAACGGAATTTAGCATGGGATTGAGATAGAAAAAGAAATTTCTTTTGAACTCGATACCAACCTTAAAGAGGTGTACGCCGTACACGCTAAGAAAAAAGTACCCAAAATTAAGTAAAAAATACTCAACGTTGAGTTCTGTCAAGTGAAGTTACCAGTTGGGTGAATTAAAAAAATGAATTAGGTAGAATTCACCCATCTAGTCAGTAATGATAGATATACTCAAATTTAAGTTTTTTTAATGTTCGATATTTTACACCAATTTTAAAAATTTTAATTGGCACACACCTGCCGTCGTGTCGTGAATTACAACATCGTCATTCGTCATATTGTTGGTTATATGCTTATAGACCTATGTATATTATCAACAATATTTGAAATTTAATCAGGACCATTAACTACTGTTAACTGGTATTTCCAAACCTAATTTGTTTATATTTTAATTTGAAGACCAAAACAACTCAATTTTAAGTTGAAGCTACTCAACCATCCCGTTCTCTTCGCGCATTGAACGGTTGAGTATTTTCAACTTAATTTTGGTTGAAAATCGTAGCACC
This sequence comes from Aedes koreicus, assembly GCA_024533555.2. NCBI lineage: Eukaryota > Metazoa > Arthropoda > Insecta > Diptera > Culicidae > Aedes > Aedes koreicus. The sequence continues at coordinate 443,155 of JAHHFK020000875.1, read as the reverse complement.
CGTCGGCGGTGTTGACGATTGTCATTTATTTGTTAGTCTGGTCGACTATAGTCTATAGACACCCACAAGATTAAACAAACAACCAAAGTGGCGTGAAGGATGGCGCTAAAATTACAGAAAAATGTTTGACGCAAAGGGCAATATCAATTCCGGTGTAGTGCCAAACCACAAAAACGAAAACGACATTAGTTTACGTGAGTGTCGCTCGGTTGACATTGCAAACTGTGTTTACAAAAGTTGATTCATCGTTTTGAAATCGTTGAAATTACAATTCCAAATAACATAAAAAGTTTTAAAACTCTGATGCACGATTTGATCTGGTAGCACTGCTTTGCTCAAATGTCAATTAAGGAGTGTATCAAAAATAAGCTATCCACAAACTTTCTTTCAAATTATGTTGAAAACCGATATGTTATTCATACAAAAATTTGATCCTTTATTGTACGAGGTTAAACTTGAACATAATGAAGACCGGATGAAATTTAAGTTATTCCTTCACGAATTTTCGAACTTTGGATCGAATGCTCTTCATCAAGTTCCGGACAAGTGTTGCATCGCATTTTTTGGACGCTTGAGCCCAAATGTTCCCAGCTGCCTTACCAGTCTTCTTGAAGAACCTCTTCACGATTGCCCAGTAACGTTCGATGGGTCGAAGCTGAGGGCAATTTGGTGGATTGATATTTTTCTCAACAAAATCTATACCCTTTTCCACAAGCCAATTGAGAGTGGTTTTGGCATAGTGAGCCGACGCTAAATCCGGCCAAAACAGTGGAGGTGTACTATGCTTCTTATATAAAGGCAACAATCTCTTCTGGAGACACTCAGATCGATAGATTTCGAATGGTTGACTTCAAACCACAGGAACATATTGCTTGCCATGCCAGTACCTTTCGACCGAATTTCTCCACTTGAATCGACCTGTCCGCATCGCTCACATCCTCCCCAACGACGGCAGTAAAGTATTGTGGACCTGGAAGGGTTTTTGAGTCCTCCTTTACATAGGTCTCATCGTCCATCAAAACGCATGCATCCGGACGCTGCAAACGACGCGAATACAATTTCCGGGCCCTTGTTGCTGCTCGCTTCTTCTGTTCTGCACTTTGTTTCGAGATTTTCTGCTTCTTGTAGGTCTTCAGGTGGTTTCGCCTCTTGATACGCTGGATCATTCCGACACTCGTTCCTGCTTTTTTGGCCAAATCACGTATTGACATTGATTTATTCTTCATGATTAGAGATACCACTTTCTGCTCCAGTTTCTGGTTGGAAGAACCGGGTTTTCTGCCTCTTCCTGGTAGCTCATCCAAAGAATAGTGTTCCCCAAACTTATTAATGATGGTTTTAACACTCGCATGATGAATTCCAAACCGCTTCGCCAATTTTCGCATAGTAATACCCTTCTCACTTAGCCATGTGTCCAGAACCTTAATTTTCACTTCCTTTTAAATACGCGACATTTTGAAAACGCAGAATTTGAACCGCACAAACAAGTAAACAAAAGAAAGCTGACAGTCAAACGCACAGCATGCAGTGTTCAGAGCATAAAAAACCATCATAAATACATGCGTACAACGCAAACGTATGTGGATAGCTTATATTCGATACACTCCTTAGTAGCAGAAAGCAGTCAACGAGATGATCCCAATCTACAATCTTCATTAGGTTTCATGTCGACATTAGAGTTAACTAATCTGATATAGACATCAATGCTGCTGGAGATCGGGATTCAAGTCGAAGATAATACTAGGTGGAGCTTGCCACCATTAAGCTTGTATTACACTGTTTGTCCAATAGCCAAATATTTGGCATAGGCAGCTAGACAGCTGACAGATATCATAGATGTTTGTCAGATGCCTATCTGCCTATGACAAATATTTGGCTATTGGACAAACTGTGTAATACAAGCTTTAGAAGTTTGTTTTATGTTTTGATTACAGTTAAGATATCTACGTGTTAAATTTCTAGTTATCTGGAATAGTTCAAAAATTTACTTTCATTATTCGCTCAAAACCATTCAAATGACTGGCAAACGTAGGCCGCGTCATTTCAATTTTATGGAGCCATGGTTTAATCAAAAATACACCAAAAAGGAATATATTTCATAAATTTGAAGATCCATACGATTTCAATTAAATTTATTTCAAAGCGCATTAAAACTTATCGTACTCAAATGAGCACTTCGGAGATTGTTCATGAGTCTTCAGAATATAAAGGAAACGTAACAACTAGTTATGCAAACATGGAACCAGGTAATAAAATATATTTTTTACATACTTGTAACAGCTGTTAGATTATATGTTACATAAATGCGAAAAAAAATCCTATTATCATTACTGTTTTTTTTATCGTTCTTATATAGAAGTCTTGAACAACAGTTCTGATAATATGTCTTCCTCGAACATTTCTGAGCACTACTCAGCCGATGAAACAAACTCCTCGGCCAATTCTCCTCATTTCGAAAATGAAGGATTTATTTGCGCTGATCGCATTGATTGTGCTCCAATATGTAGTAATATTGAGTGTTCGAGTTCTGCATCGGAGAGATCAGAGGACTCCGAATTCGAGGACGAGAACGAATACTACGAAGAGGAAGAAAATGAATTGGTGAGAATTATGGAACTTATTTGTTTTTCGAATAAATAAAACTAAAATCTTTATAATCACAGACAAACAGGCGTAACTCTTTCTATTCAATTGAATCACTGACATTTCTATACATTCTATTGGACTTGTATGTATGCAATATTGTTCATGGCTTAACAAACAAGCTCTATTCTCACGAGAAGCTCGAAATGTCGCCAATGAGTTCCGTGCCGATATTTTTATAGAGCAAATATTCCAAAAAATAACGTCTGTTTTTCTGTGCAATAATATTTCTATATCTTCAGTGGATTAGAATCATGCTCTACAACTACATATTTGGTATAGTCACATATCGATTGTTAACCGCTTCATATGGTCATATTTTATCCCTTTCAGAATCAGACTGACTTCATGAAATTCAGGAATGACGTTCGGATCAACGACGTGCTATTCATGTTTTTAAATTACTATCTAAAGTATAATCTACCTCAACAAGGAGTGGAAGACTTATTGCGCATGCTAAATGTGTTTTCTCCGATGCAAGTTCTACCGGAATCCTTTTCTATTTTCATGATGTTGTTTCCACGCGAATATGATTTCGAGCGCATATATTTTTGTTCAAAATGCCATTATGGGTAAATGAAAATAACTAATATTAATTTAGTGATGAATATCACATCTTAACTTAATTTATTTTTCTAGTTATGATGGTACTCCAAAATCCGATTATGTGTGCCCTGTTAGTAACTGCAATTCGTCGGAAAAAGATTTTTTCGTGGTATTTCCGTTGGAACACCAAATCAGAGAAACAGTTCTGAAATATTCTGAGCAGATAAAAGAATACGAAAATCTTATCGTTGAGAAGGATATTTGTGATATAAACAGGGGATATTTGGCGCAGTCCATAACATCACGTGAAACGGTAAAATTCTTAACTCTTTCTGCAAGTGAAGACGGTGCTGCAGCGTTCAAAAGTACGACTAAAAAGCCCGCATAATCACAAACCATTCCTGGACCATTTCCCTTATTGTTAAAGACCGTTTCCGTTATTGTTACGACATTTGACAACTATAAACTAACAATCTCCTATATAGTTTTAATAATATGTCAGATGGTAAAAGGCCAAATAACGATATGCTGAATAGGCGGTGAAGTTAGGTTACCATAAAAAAATTGCAATTTTTACGAACAAATTTTTTGCTGTACTCTATGCCAGAAAGTTAGTGTTGTCGCCGGAGACCAAAGAAAAGTTATCCACTGGTATTTGATAGCTATATTTTATGCTTCAAAGCTAAAATGTTAAAATATTGAGTCAGTACACATTAATTTTATCAGAAATTATCTTACAAAACAGTGGGCCTTATCCACTCCGTGGGCCTCCAGAGAACGAGGTTAAGTTGGTTACAATTCTGTTCCTCGCTAATAAAATTACAAATTTAATTATTTTCTGCTAAACAACTTCGTAGTCGTTACTTACACGCCAAAGGAATGATTGTTTAATAAATTTCTTGTTTAAATGCAGGGTAAAACAAACTAAACGACTTTCAACTATTTTCGTGAACAAAGTATTCAACACGTTTTCTTTTCTTCGCTTCTGACAGCTCTCCAAGTTACTACCGGCTGGCACATTCTCATTCTTGCAGGGCTTCTACAATCGGCAGTGTTGCTGAATCAGCTGCGGCGGTGACATCATCCCCCGGGTACATCTTGGCATCGCTCAAGACTGTACTAGAATCGTCGCCTACGTCCAAAACAGCGAGCTTGGACACAGGACGCCGTAGCATACCGGTCGATGTCCTAACAAAGGCTTGTCGAACTCTTCCTTCCTTGTCCTGGACCACTCTATCTATGCGTCCCCTCACCCATCCATTACGAATGCCATCTTCAGCTATCATCACCAGGTCACCCTCACGGATGACGCGAACTTCGCTGAACCACTTGGCTTGTCGGCGGATTACCGGCAAGTATTCTTTTAACCAGCGTTGCCAGAAAATGTCAAGCTGGCGTTGAATCTGCCGCCACGTTTCTCGCTGAAACCCCGCTTTATCCGTGATGGTAACTGCAGGCTGCTTAACCCCAGTTGAGTTTCCTAGCAGGAAGTGGTTTGGGGTTAGTGCTTCCGAATCCTCAGAGTCAAGAGGCAGGTATGTCAAGGGTCTTGAATTTACTACTCCTTCCGCTTCCACAACTAGAGTTTGCAGTCCTTCCTCATCCAATTTTCCGTCCAAGTAAGCTGCACCCATCGCTACCTTGACCGACTGAAAAAGTCGCTCCCACGCACCACCCATGTGTGGGGCCGCTGGTGGAATGAAAGTCCACTTCGTAGAGGCATTGGTGAATGTTGCAGACAGTCCTTGATTGATCTGATCTCGAAGAATACGCTCGGCACCCTGGAAGTTACTCCCATTGTCTGAGAGAAATTCTACCGGTGCTCCACGACGGCTGACAAATCTCCGTACACATGATATAAATGATGCAGTTGACAAGCTGTGCGCTACTTCCAAATGAACGGCTCGCACCGTCAAACAGGTGAATAAAGCCACCCATCTTTTGCAGTTGGATCTCCCTATCTTCACGAAAATGGGACCGAAATAATCCACGCCAACATAACTGAAGGGACGAACATGATCGGTGAGTCTGACTGCTGGTATTGGTGCCATAGGAGGAACTTTTGGTAGCGACTTGCGAACTTTACAAAACTGACAGTTGCGGGAAACCTTTTTCACCATAGAGCGGAGGTTTGGAATAGCATATGACTGACGAATCTCATTGACAACCGTTTCGTTGTTGGCATGTCGATATGTGCGATGATACCAATCAATAAGTAGCAGAGTGACTGGGTGATCCTTAGGAAGTATAACGGGATATCGTGTTCCGTACGCAATATGTTCTGCTGTTCTAATTCGGCTGTTTTGACGTATTACACCTTGATCGTCAATCACAGGACAATACTGATATAGCACGCTGGATTTCTCTATCACCCGTTGTTCCCCTGTCGACAGAGATGGGTTTTTCATCAGAGTGAGCAATTCGTCCGTGTACACTTCATGTTGCACCATTTTCAGAATTGTTATCGTTGCTGCTTGAAATTCATCCTGTTTAGGAAATCCTGAATACGATGGATAGTTGAGTCTGGTATTGTTTACAAATCGCCTTACATAAACCATCATGCGCAACAACCTTTCCCAACGAGAATACCTTTCGTAGTCGACTATCGGCTTTGTCTCTTCGTGATATAACACTGATGGCCGCATCTCTTCCGTTGTTGACACTGTGTGCTTCATGGAACGTGGCCACTCTTCTTCCGAAAGACGCAGAAAGTCCGGTCCGTGGAACCATTTACTCTCCGTGCTAAAGTATGGCCCGCTTCCCCATTTGGTTGCTTCATCTGCAGGATTCAGCTTCGTCGGGACCCACCTCCACTCATCGGCATTCGTAGATTCGAGGATCTCTCCGACTCGATGTTGCACATAAGAACGGTAGTTGTGTGGATCCGCCAAAATCCATGACAAAGCAGTTGATGAATCTGTCCAGAGGAACTTTTTGGAGATTTGAACACTGTGGTTGTCTTGAACAAACTTCATCAGTCGAGTTCCGAGCACACAACCCTGGAGTTCTAGCCTTGGCACAGACAAAGGCTTCAAGGGTGCAACTTTTGCCTTGCCAGCAACAAGGGAACATTGTGCGTATCCGTCAGCATCAATCGTCCGAAAATAAACAGCACATGCATAAGCGTTCTCGCTTGCGTCAACGAAGTTGCGTGTTGGTGTACGTTTGTCTGGTCGCTTGATTAAAATAACAACGCGGAATTCGAACAGCGGAAATGCATTCGATCATTTTTACCCATTCTCGCCAAAATTTGTAGGCAGCATCTCCCACTGCTTCATCCCAATCAGCACCGCTTCGCCACAGATTTTGGATAAGTATCTTACCGTGGATTAGGAATGGTGCTAACAGTCCCAAGGGGTCATACAAAGACATTACGCACCTTAGGATCTGCCTTTTTGTTGGCTGTCTGTCGCTGGCGATGTGTGTGCGAACTTCATTGCTCATTTGTGTATAAAAACTGAGTTCATCGGTCGTCGGCGTCCACAACATACCTAGGATCCGTTCAGACCGTTCACCATCTACCAAATTCTTGACTGCCGTCTCGCCGGTTGCGCCCAGGGACTGAAGAACGTGTTCACTATTCGATGCCCAGCCACGCAAGTTGAATCCTCCGTTACGATGTACCAGACGAACCTCTGCAGCAACTTTTTTAGCTTCTTCTTCACTCTCGAAACTCTCAAGGTAGTCATCAACGTAATGACAGTTGGTTATACTGTTTGACGCCTCCGGGTACTGCTCTGAGTGCTCCTTCGCGTTCAGGTTTTTTACAAACTGGGCAGAGGCAGGCGAGCAGGTTGAGCCAAACATAACGACGTCCATTACGTAAATTGCTGGCTGACTCGTAGGGCTAGGACGAAATAGGAAACGTTGAGCGTGTGTATCAGCTGCTAGCATCAATAGCTGGTGAAACATCTCCTGGATGTCTGCGATTACTGCTACCTGATACATCCGAAATCCAAATAGAACTGCAATGAGTGACGTCAGTAAATCCGGTCCCTTCAACAGGAACGTATTCAACGATACGCCTTCCACTTTAGCACGGGCGTCGCAAATAATGCGTACTTTTCCGGGTTTCTTCGGGTTCATGACTGCTCCTAGTGGGACGTACCAGATCTTCCGAGGATTCGCGTTAAAAAGTTCTTCTGCAGATGCCTTGTGGGCATATCCCTTGTCCAGGTATTCTTGGATTTGGCGATGTAGATTCTCCTTTAGTTGTGGGTTTCGCTCCATACGCCTCTCAAGACACTCCAATCGACGCAATGCTAAAGGATAACTATCCGGAAACTCGATGTCGTCCTGCTTCCAGAGTAATCCAGTCTCGAACCGATTTCCAATGCGCTTGGTTGTACTCTCCAAAAGATGCCACGCACGCTGCTCTTCCTTTGACAAGATTGGTTTCGACTGTGCCACGCTCACTTCTTCCGCGTAGAAATACTGTTTCAGTTCTTCGTGTATGTTGCAGTTGGTTGTACACTCGCACACGTGAAAGCTGTAAGCATCGTTTGAAGAATCACGCTGTTGTCCATAAACACACCAGCCAAGTCTTGTTTTCACAGCGACTGGACCGGATCCATTACCTTCCTTCACTTTTAAGGGTAGGGTGAGCCGCAGATTATCAATCCCAATCAGGAGCTTGGGACTAACATCTTGATACCCGTGTACAGGAACTTGCTTCAGATATGCATATCGTTTCACCGCTTCCTCGAAGTTGAAATTCTGTGCAGGCAGGTTCAGCCGATCGACAGTTCGAGCCTCCGAAATCGTATAGCGCTTATTTTTTCCCAAACCAGAAATCTCGAGTGATACCTTCTGCGAATTTTTCTCGTTGCGCGATGTATTTCCTGTCCAGTGGAGACAGAAGGGTTGTGGATTACCATTCACTCCCAGTTGTGAGATCAGTTCGCTTTCCACTAGAGTAATGGAGGATCCTTCGTCGATGAAGGCGAAAACATCAACCGAGCCCGATTTGCTGTAGAGTGTGACTGGAATGACACGGAAGAGGAGGTTAGAATCCAGAAACCGATGAGCGTGGCTCTCAGCAACAATCGGAGGCGGAGAGTCAGGCTTCTTAGCGGAATGAAGAAGCGGATGATGGCGAAATTGACATCCATCGGTATTGCATCGACTATTGCTTCGACACGTACGTCTTCCGTGTCCGAAGAGGCAGTTCTGACAAAGTCTCAGTTCACGAATCTTTCGCCAGCGCTCATCAACGTCGAAGCTCTTAAACGTTTCACAGTCACGCAAATAGTGATCCACCTCACTACAACAAAGACACTTGAACTGCTTGGGTGCAGGAGTTTTCTCTGTCGTTTCCGGAGTATGTGAATTTACAAAACCTTTCGGTTTCACTTTCTCCCTGCTGGAAGCTTTTCCACTCTCTGGCTCAAACAACACCACACTGGATGCGTCCTGAACTATGCCCACCATATAGTTACCAAATGTTCTCAGATTGACAGATACCGGTGGAATATCTCGTTTATATCCAGCCCACAACATCTTCTGATCAGCCGGCAACTTGTTCACTAACTCCTGGAGCAGCGTAGGGTTAGAGAGATGTGCGTGTTCGTTAGCCGCCTCAATATGCTCGCACAGTGCTTGTACTGCTATCCCGTACTCGATGAGTCCCTCCAGTTTGTCTGCTTTAGGAATCGGAATCATTCGCACCTTTTGAATTAATGTATTTATCAGCACCTCCGGTCGGCCATAACGCATTCGAAGTGTCTCGATGACGTTCGGAACTGCTGCCGGCAAAACCAGTCGGTTGCGTACCATTTCAAGTGCCTGTCCTTTCAAGCAGCGTTGGAGCCGGAGCATATTTTCCCAATCCGTGTAACCACACGCTGCACTGGTGTAGGTGTAGTTAGAAATAAACATGGGCCACTCCGACGGATCGCCAGAGAATGTCGGAAGGTCCCGAGCCAGCGACTGCCGCGCTGTAAGCTGCTGGTGGGATGGTCCTTGGATGCCGGGGGTTTGATAGTTCTGCGTATTTGACTGGACGAAAGGTCCATATGGATTCAGCTTTTCTTGAATTACGTACGGCTCACGCTGCTGCTCATTTGTACCGAAATTGAAACGCGCGCGTTCGTTGCGCTGCTGCTCATTGCTGCCCAAACCAAAATCAAGACGTACGCTCTCATCGCGCTGCTGCAGGTTTGCACTGCCACTGGGGTGCGCGTGATCGTCACGTTGCTGCTTGCTGGCATTGAAATCGAAGCGCTCGCGTTCATAGCGCTGCTGCTCGTTTATACCCAAATCGAAATCAAAACGTACGCGTTCGTCGCGCGGCTGCAAGTTTGCACTGCCGCTGGGATGCGCACGATCGTCACGCTGCTGCTTGCTACTGGTCGGATACTCTATCGGATCGGTACCGATACGCCAATCCTGTTCGGAATTCATTGTGCGGGTTTTTTGAATCGCACCAAGCGATCGCAGCGGCAGTTCATTTTCCGTGACATCACATTCACTCCGAGTCGGTAATTGAATTCGAGCTAATTGCTGCTTACACTCCTCCAATTGGCTCTGCAGCTCCTGTAGCAGCTTCTCGGCTTGTTTCTGTTTCTGCTGACGCTGCTCGCGTTGACCCTGTTTACGTTTTGAGGCTTCTTTATCATCACGGGAAATATTCGGCACTGACTGTAGCTGCTGGATCTGAGAGGCTGCTAGTGGTTTCATTCCGCCTACCGCGCCTTCTTCCTGTTCCACATTACACCGTACCCATTCGTCCACTCTTTTGAAGGTATCGTGTCGGCTAACACGACTCTTGATACTTTCCGTTTGTGCTTCCACCGTCGCATCTAACAGCCTTTGCTGTTCATCCAGGAATCTTTTCTGCAGATCTAACTCCAATCGCTTTTTTTCCATTTCTTGCCGTTCCTTCAATCGAGCCATACTTTCCGCCAGAAGAGAGCCGCTTCGCCCGGATACTCCACTTTTAAAGGACATACTGCCATCACTTGCACGACTTGCACATTGGATGCAGGTCCACGATCGATCGCTGATAGAATCCGTGACCTTGGCACAAGAGAAGTGCCACCAGGAATTGCAAGCGTCGCACTGGACCAAATTATCCGCATCATCCGGTCTTTCGCAAGCCACACAGTTACTTTCATCCGGAATAGTAGTTCGAATCTGTTTTGGCATTGTTGTTTTCTTTGAAGAATGTCGCCGGAGACCAAAGAAAAGTTATCCACTGGTATTTGATAGCTATATTTTATGCTTCAAAGCTAAAATGTTAAAATATTGAGTCAGTACACATTAATTTTATCAGAAATTATCTTACAAAACAGTGGGCCTTATCCACTCCGTGGGCCTCCAGAGAACGAGGTTAAGTTGGTTACAATTCTGTTCCTCGCTAATAAAATTACAAATTTAATTATTTTCTGCTAAACAACTTCGTAGTCGTTACTTACACGCCAAAGGAATGATTGTTTAATAAATTTCTTGTTTAAATGCAGGGTAAAACAAACTAAACGACTTTCAACTATTTTCGTGAACAAGTTACTACCGGCTGGCACATTCTCATTCTTGCAGGGCTTCTACAATCGGCAGTGTTGCCGAATCAGCTGCGGCGGTGACAAGTGTATAATCCAGACCGAGTGAAGACAATAAAAAACCTTTCAATGACAATATAGCATACATTAACCATATGTGTTAATGTAGAGTTTGTATGGTGAAAATGAGATTAAACTATTCGATAACTATAACATAAAATGTGACAAAATATCTTACATTCGAAGTATAGTTTTGACTATATACCAAATTATTTTCGTTATGCGGGAGCCTCTTTATCCTCTGTTTTTAACAATTAACAACTTACCACCCAAGCTAAGATTTGACAAGAATAATCTGATTCTTGGTGCACTCTGGTTCAACAAAGGAAAACCCGATATGATACTTTTCCACAAAAATTTTATTTTGCAAACTCAAAAGTTACGATATGGAATCCTTATTAAAAACGAGAATTTTAAAATATCGATTCTCCAGAACTGCTTAGATTCAGTTGGGCGATGTGAAGTTTTATGCTCGAAACAGTTTAATGGTAAATACGGATGTACCGTTTGTCTACATCCCGGAAAGACTGTCAACAATCAAATTCGATACTCGTACCAACAATAGGAGGTTCGAGATGATAAGACAACGAGGAAAATTATGTGGCAGGTTCATAAATCAGACTCACAGGAACCGATACTTGGAATAAAGGGCCTAAGTGTTCTAACCAGTATACCTGATTTTGACATCATTAAAGGATAACCGCCAGACTATATGCACCTCATAAACCTTGGTTTCATGAAGCTTATTTGGGAGCTATTATTTGAAGGTGATGCTGCAAACAAATCACAGCCATATTACATAGGTAAAAAGAAAGAATTGGTTCAACAAAGGCTGCAGTCAATTCAGTTACCTAGCAGCTTTCCAAGGCGAATAAGAGATATAGATGAATACTCGAAATTTAAGGCAAGTGAATGGGAGACTCTGCTTTTCCATTGTGTTTATCCTTGTTTGAATGATTTCCAACAAAATATGTTGAACACATAATGTTGTTAAGCTCAAGCATCTTTTTGCTGTTGGAGATGAAAGTTTCCAGAAACACTATCACCTCCTGTGGAAAGCAATTAGATCGTTTTGTTTGTGAATTTGAGCAGCACTATGGAATAAAAAAACATGGTGTACAATGTACATTTAACGACACACTTAGCCCAAACCGTCAGATATCTAGGAGCCTTATGGAACTCATCCTTGTATCCCTATGAGAACGGAAATGGCATGCTGATAGGCTTCCAGAGATCGAAAAATCATCTCGTTCTTCAGGTATCCAATAAATTCATGCTGAATAGAATATGTCATCATTCAGAAGCGACGAGGGAATTAAAGGTTAAAAATTGGATATCGAAAGTATGGAACTCATCACACCACAATGCTAAGTACAGTCAAAGCAGTAAATGCTTTTTACCCGATGATGTTGACCCAGATGGAATTTATAGAAGTGCTAAGTTTTGTGATATTGGAAAATATTACTTAGAAGGCATTCAAATCTGTTCTAAGGACACATGCAAACATTTCAAATATGACGATTCATTTGTTTTTCTAAATGGTATGTTTTTGAGAATTTACCGAATATTGCTTGATTCTACGGAAAATGTTTATGTTATTGGGGAAATACTCACTACGCAAAAGCTTTATGAAAATATGTATACTTATGAATACTCAGGAAATCAAAAACTAATCCGTATTAACGATTCTCTGCGAGTTTGTGTTAATGTTCAAATTTTAAAGAATGGTAATGCAGAATGTCAACTGAATTCTATTTCCGAATGTAAACCTAAAACACAACATGATTAATGTAATATAAACGGTTGTTCAACGGTAATAAAAAAATCAATAATAATCAAGTCGAAAAAAGATTGTTATCATCTCACAAATTTTATAAAAAAAATTACCCCCCAACAAAAAAACCCCCACAAAAAAAAAATATAATAATAATAATAAAAAAATGTTTTATTATTATTTTTCCAATGTGTTGATTATTTTTCTTCCACCATTAGCTTAAAATGCATAAAACAACGGGTATTATTCATAACAGATGGTGATATAATTGAGATATATTTTTGTTATGCCGTATTGGTCGGGTAGTTTTATCTCTTCTTTCTCACAATTGGCTTTTGACTGCATTGCCCAAATTGAAGTACACAAAGTTGAAATCCGTTGAATACAGCTGGACTGGACCGTCCACTTTAAATGCAGGAATTACGTTTGTTTCACTTGTTACCGTGACCAGAGCAAAGTTGAAGACTTTGCAACAAATATTATCAACCTTCACAGGAGTGGATGTCAGTTCTTCCGTCAATTTTTAAGTAGATTCAAGTTTATTTTCTCTGCACTCCAGGGCTGCAGTTTCTTCATCTCTCTCGTTCAAATTGTTTTCACCACCACAAACTTCCAGTTTATTTGGCAATTCATGGATTGCTCGTTGTCATCATCTGCATCTTCATCGTCCTCCTCACCGACGTCAATCTGGGCAAAACCTTCCTAGGCAATCGATTTTTCCATTTTTTTTTCTTTTCTGATTTTTAATCCAATTTACTTCTCCTAACTTCATACTGGTAACTGCAGTTTGAACCTGAGCATTATTCACATCATCTTCGAGGTCCGCATTTAAGTTATCCGGAAATTATCAACGACATATTTTTCAGATCCGCCTTTTGCTCGTCGATTTCATTTTGCTTATTTTTATTTTTCTGATGGCTTTGACACATAAACCCTTTTTCTTTTTTTTTTTTCAATAGCATTGTTGCCAGCACTACTACAGAAAATAGATCAAGGCAGAAAAAGTGATCCAAAACATGCATCATTTGGATAAATTTTTTTAGAAGATCCAAAAATTTAAATCAGATTGTGGTATAAAAGCCAATATAGAACGGCGCGGTGCAAAAATTTAGATCACTTCAGATCTAAATATTTAGATCTATACCAGTTTCCCATCAGGATTGGAGGTGCCCTAAACCTTTCCCCCCCACACACCCCCTATATTATTTTTCCTCCCCCCCCCCAACCCCAACCATCCCCCCCCCCCCCCCCCCCACACCACCACAAAACCCCATCAAAAAAAAGAACAAATATGTAAAACAAAAATAAAAAAAAACAACAACAAAAAAAAAAAAAAAATTTAACCACCACCACAAAATTTTTTTTTTTTGTTTGAATAATGAAAAATTAAATATATATAAACACACACCCCCCACAAAGACCACACAAAAATGGTGGGGGGTTCTCCCCCCCCCCCCCCCCGCGCGGCCCCCCAAACAAAAACCCCCCCCCCTCCCCATCCCCAAACGCCCCACCCAAAAACTCCCTTTTTTCGGAAGTACGTTTGTATGCCACCGGCTCAGTTTTACAATTGGATGGAAGTGAAAACTAAAATGTGGGCAATGAATCTCGGAAAACCCACCAACGTGCCTGTGTTGAACGAAGCTATGGCCATAGAATTAGGGGCTAATTTACTGGGTGAAATTGTGATCTTCACTATTGGTGCCGGTTTACTTCTGCTGGAATATCAGAGGTAATGAAAGTATTTTATTTTTTCCTGTTTAAAGCTAATTCCAATTTTTCTAGACAAGTGCGGAAAGAAGCAATGAAAGAAGATATGGTTATGCAGGAGAAACTAGAACTGCAAGCAACAATCAATGAACTGATATTTCAAGTGCAACGACAAGATACCCAAATTAGGGAAATGGCTCGAGTAGTCGCGGATTTAGGTAAAATACAAATAACAAAAACCCACAATCTAACCGTGACTGCATTGCGACATTATGCTGTTAAATTCTAATTATAATTACAATTACATTACAGAATCTAAATCATCATGGAAGCCAAAAATTTTGGCTGACCTTACCAACAAAAGGAATAGTGCGGAGCAGCCGTTATATATTCCGGATAAACCAACTCACCAGCAACCGCAAACCAGCGGTAATTCCGGTGTGGTAACAAAAGCATTGAATGTGATTGAAAATGAAGTCTTTTATAGAGAAAGTGAACCGGACAGCGAAGAAGACAAATCTGGACGAAGAACCGGTATCATCACGAAAGCCATAATCTATTTGGTGGGTGACGCCAGCATTAGAAGTAGATAAATGTATCTTTCTATCGTTCTGTTCATATTGCTCTTATGTTGTTTTGTAAATAGACATAAAAGGGTATGTTTAGTTGAATACTCTTGCATAAAAAATGTTTGATTAATAATATTTCTAAATGACTGCTTCGTCTATGTGCAATGAAAGAATTTGACAAAAAGAATGTTGAGTAGATGAAAAAAGTGTTTACCAAAAATGATGCCGTGGAAGTTATGTATCATTAAATTAAGAATATTATTGGCTTAGAAATCAATTAACGTAGAGAAGGGTCCATGGTGCAGAAAAAGCTTAAGTTATGGTTTCACCATCTATTTCGTTGTTTTCGGCTAGAGATCAGTTGATAAATAAATTTCTATATTTTCAACTGAAATGTTACGCGAATCCCAATTCATCATTATTAACAAATATTTCTGAACAAAATTTCCTGGCTGGTTCGTCTAACTGACATTGAAATCATACTAGTGCTGTTTTATTGATTCCTCATTGTCTTTTTGAAACTATTTTGCGTAAAATTTTAGCACGAGCAAAAAAATCTGTTTTTATTCGCATGAAGATGACATAAGAAAAGGAGAGTAAATTTATAACAAACAAGGACTAGAGGTTTTAAAACAGTCAAATTTGAATTATATGACACAAGCAGTGATATAATTTTATAAAAAGAAAACTTTCTGATTGAGATGTTATACTATTCATACTTTATTATTACACTTAAGTTCAATTAAGAGTACATTCATCGCAGTATACCACGCTAGTTTGCAGTCCGTATATCCAATCTGTTCAAACGCATAAGAGGGGAAGCCGGCGCTCAGTGGATTCATTTTACCGAAAAGTAATACTACAGCCTTCCTACTCTCTAAAGTCGTCATGTGCCAATGTCTTTGAACCCGAGAACAATAGTGTGATACTGTAATCGTGGTGTTTTTTAAGGACATACCAATATAAATATCGTAGTCTTATTGGTGGATTTTATCTAATTGCCATCACCGCTATCACTGTCGCTGTCATCTTCCGATGAGGGCGAACTGCTGTCCATGGTTTCGATGTAGTTATTAATGTCATTATTAAGCTGCTGGTGAATTCGTAGTGCCTGTCGAGTTATCCTGCGATTCAAATTAGGTGTAATGACTGGGGATATTCCCGTTGTACTAGAGCTGACTGTTCGACCTGCCACTGATGCGACCGATGTTGATAACTGCGATACAGTAGAACTAGTAACGATGCTACGGGTGCTACTTCCACTTGCGCTGGATAACGTACTGTTTTGGTTGGCTTGTTGACTGGCGCTCTGGTTGTGTCTATTCAGTTGCTGTCGAAGCAGCATTTCCTCTTCCCGTAGTTTTTTGAACTTTTTCTGTGTTTCGGCAATTTTCCTTATCATTCCATGGTGTTGAATAACTTTATTCATACATCCTTCGCACACTGTTTTTGGTAGTGGATCTGAAGGGGCGATCTAGAATAAATAAATCGTTTTAAAATTGCAAAAAGATCTTGTATTGTTCAATAACATCTTTATAAAGATAAAATTGATGGTCAAGAAAATAAAAGTACAGATGAAAACTATCAATAACGTTCTTCAACAATGAATCTATGTAAATTAAAATGAAATGGTGGACGGAATTTTATGATTCCTTTAAGGCCTAATCTGCGTACATACGGTTTGACAATTGGCACTTCTGACGAAATGACTCCATTTGATTTGCACGGAGAATCCCTTGTAGACAACGAGTCGTCTCACCACACACGTCACGCAAAATAGACCTATTTATGTTTTGTTCTTCTTGGGCCCCAGACGGTTTATTGTAATGCTTTGTATTGAGTTTATTGATTAATACAACCAGTAAGTGCAGACGTTGTATCGGGTCAAGGTAACAAATATTTATACATTAACATCTATATATTACAGATATATATAAAAAAAAATAGTGGTTTGTTGTGCATGCAAAGATGGATCCCCTTTCTTAATCAAATTTCGGTAACAATTCATAAACCCAACTTTACTAAAAGGAAGCGGAGGGAACTGGTGAAGACTGAACACGACGGAATATGAAAAATGGATTGGAGCCCCGTCATCTCCTAAACTATTTCAAAAGTCACATGTACAGTACCATTTCAAAGGATCATATGATACCGGTTTAAAACTGATAGTTTGTTTTTTCTTCAACCGATTTCATTGTAAACCAAGCTACTCATATCGGCTGAAAGTCTCTTTAATAAAGAAATCCAATCCAATCTGCACGGAAATCAGCAATTCAACAATGGACCTAAGTGTGTGTTTTAATGTTCAGGAATAAACGCAGAAGAAAGGAAATTACACAGCTCGTAGTAACCATTGCATATTTTGGCTGCTCTACTGCTCTAAGAACCTATGTTCACAGAACTAAGTCTAGAAAGGGGCCATTTTACCTACCTTCACGGGAAGATAGTTGTTGATTTTCTGTTCTAATTTATGTCTATCTCCTTCGGCACCATAAATAAATATAACTGAACGATGAATTTGAGAGCATAATCTACATAGAAAACCGGTGATGCACGCTTCTTCTATGCTTCCCATTTTGTAAATAGTTGATGTTTCGTCTTTTGATCAACAATAAATCAAATTTTCTATCTAACGTAAAATTAATCACAAAATTTTCACTCAACTCAGAGGATTATTTTGTTATGAACATCGCTTAGACGCTGACAGGACTGACAGTGACAAGCTTGAGAACCGGTCCGCTGTAAAAAGTATGCATTACTATTGATGCTCAGTGCAAGGTGAATTTAATATCTATTAAATTATTAAATTCACCTTGGCTCACTGATAGAAACATTGCTGATTGGCATCCTTGTCTCAATGACGTCTATATAAGGTCTGGGGCAACGCAATGCTTGCTTGTATTGGAAGCAAAAATAATGTAAACATTGCTGAGCCGACGAGTGATGACGTAAAACTATTCAAATTTCTATTGGCGTGCATAGGTTCAGATAAAAAAAATCGGTTCAAACGTTTATTATGAATGCTGAATTGTGGAAATAATCATGATACAAATGCCATTTATTGAGCAGCAGCATTTCCTCCCGATAACATGGGTAATTAGTAGTGAATTTAACTGAATTTAATTGATTTTTTTCCACATTCACTTTCAAACGCTGGGACTTGACAATCGAGTTGCAATATAGAGCCAATTTTCTATCATCGATAGACTAGAACCGGTTGAAAAATTAAGTTTTATAGCGCACACAATAAACAATCACGGAGCGAACGGATAAAAAAAATAGTATGACGTAGCACTTTCCGAGCTCTTGTGTAGCGTACGCAAGGAGTGCGGTGGTTTAGTGTCATGAGCGAATTTTGCTCATTTCACTAATATTGTTGTGGCTACTGGGCAAGACCTTATATAGACGTCATTGTCCTTGTCTAGCCCCTGTATTTCGACCGGGAAGTAAGGATGCCAGATAGTTTTTTTTTTTTTCCAAATGTCTATACGGCGTTTGCGAAAACACATTAAGGTCGGTATCGAGTTCGAAAGAAATTTCTTTTTCTATCTCAATCCCGTGTTAAATTCCGTTTACTGAAACGGAAAACTAAAGAATCGAAAAGAAATTTCTGCAGCAGTATCCACCTGAGAAGAACTAAAAATAAAATTGGAATTTGTAAGGTTTCCACGCAAACTAATGGGAGCTGTCACTTTTACTTTCGGAAAAATATCCCGCTCAATTATTCCGTAAGTGAAGGTGACATTTCGTTCCATACAGATCAATTGTCAAAATTCCGCTTGGTAATATGGAAGAAAATTCCGTAACCTCTTTACATTTTATGTCCATACTGGCCTTTAATGGGTAAAAAACACCCACTTTTAAATAGCATGCCTGTTGGGGAACAAAATTACCTCCGCCTTCGATTTGGTTGGTGCTCCTCAACACTCGCCGGTGGATGATGAACAAACCACAAAACAGCTGTTGGTTACTGCTCACCGAAGCCAATTTAGTTTTCACCGCTCAGTTTAGGCAACATTAGGGTTCTTTCCTTCCCTACTAATTAACACTCACGAATCACAAACACGACTAATAACATTTATTCCACTAATTATACAACATTTATTCTTTACTTAAAACACATACTACATTTATTATAACGGAAAAGACCCTAACACTTATCGGCTAACACATAATTGAATTTTTATTTCTACCCACGCGCGGCCTTCACACTCGATCGGTAGTCTGTTGTTATTTTTGCCTCTTACACAAATCCACTCTGGTCATCAGCTGACTGCTGTCGCCCATGCGATATTTCCGATCGGGTCGATGAGTTCTCACTCCCGCTCTGGATATCGGCAGCCTCTTCGATGACGATAGACACAAACAGCAACACACGATTCAATCGCTCTCCATCGGATTGATCGGTGACCCATATTCTGCTCGGTTTTGTGTCTCTGCAAAGTAGGTCACATTTGTGCATCTCGAGTACGGTGATTAGTTAGGCGGGGCTACTTCCAAACATCCTCACCCACCCTGAAATATCTGATTTCTGAAAATAGAAAATCCTCTTCTATGGGAATAGGAAAGGAAAGGGTGTGGATCTATGCTGATGGTTCCATTGCTGAATTTTTTCAAGGTCGTGAATAGGTAGCAAACACAATTTAACTGTTGAACGCTTTATCAACCCAGTTGCAGTTTTAACTGTTATAACACGCACGACTCCATCGGCTACTGAATGCAGTTCAACAACGCCCCGTTCGCCAACCCATCAATGGCAGATTATCAGAAATGTCTTCCAATCATTAGCGAAAATGTCCTGTTGAAAACGACGAACGATTGTGAATTTTGCTTCCTTAAGCTCCTTCATCGATACTCTTTCTCGCAGATCAGCCTAGTATATTGCAGGAAGGCTGTCATATCGTTGTTTTCCGAATAGGATTGGAATATGACGCAAACATTCCCAAGATCCAATCGATGAATTCCGTGTTTATTCCAGTGCAAACCGCTATTCCTCGTGCTTCGTCCTCAGACTCTTCCGATATGAATTGGTAAGGTGACACAGGCCAACAATCCGAAGGTTGCTTCAACCAGTCTGGTCCCTCCCACCAGAAGGTGTTATTGATAACGTCACTAGGCGAAATTCCTCTGGAGATCAAATTCGCTGGGGCTTGTTTGCCCGAGACGTGCCTCCATTTGGATGAATCTGGTATACGTTGGATTCTTGAGACCCGATTCACGACAAAAAATTTCCAGACATTGAGAGAAACGTGTATCCACTGCAAAACACAAATTGAGTCCCTCCAAAAATATGCAAAGGCGGGAATCTTCATAAAATCTCGGTTTTTTCGTACATTTGTGCCCCCCGGAAGGCCCAACAAATTTTTAAACCTTAAAACCGCCGGGGTCCCCGGGGTTCCCCCCTTTGTTTTGGCGGCACCCGGCGAACCATGGATTTTACTTCCGGAACCTGGTGTAGCATACTCAAGTATGATCGATCCAAAAACCTGAGACATGTATCTTTCTGAAATATCCAATCTAACCTTCATCATTAACAAGTCTAAGAAAATATCCCACGCATAGAATAGGACACTTGTACTTCTTATATTCAAAAGTCATGTTTTGCAATAGAATACATTTCGCTTGTCATCAAGTTACACAAGAGCATTCAACCTCACCGAAAATCAAAACAGACCTACTTACTAATTTATTGCCAACACATGTTTTCATAATCGTTGAAAATAACATCCTTCTAGGTTTTGCCACTTGAAAGCAAAACACACAAAACAAAAGCTCAAATTACTGACCGATACCTACCAGGCAGTTCAGTACTCGATTGACACAAATTATACGTTATGCATTGTCATCGATATGCACAACCAAACCAAAGAGGTTCATGTCGATTGTATTGGTGTCGCATCTTTTTCAAACATACTTTGTCGAATAGTCAAATGCAAGCCGATTGGTTAATCGAAATCCACGAAGTAACTACAAGTACCTCTCACTAATAAAATATCGTGTAGACAACGAAATTCTGTGTAGACTTAAGCTTCCCTGTAATTAGTTTTCTAAGAGAAATACATTCTTACTTGACACTTCAAAAGAAGAACACATCGGAGTTGTAAATGGCGACCGTTTTTGGTATCGAACGCGCAATGTTCGGTGATAGTAAAAGTTAAAGTGTTAGACAAATAAAATTGTTTGAAGAACAGCAGCAGAACGCAGAACGTAACATGAACTTGAGTGTTAAGTGAACTTGAGAGAAAAGCCATGGGTGCAGAAGAATCTAAAGCTCACGTCGAGCACAATGGCGATAATCATGTTGAGATTATCAATATACAAAATCAACACGCCCAAAAGTTGGATCAAAATACGATGTTATTATTGATCATATTGGCTGTTGTTGCAACACAACTCATTCTGAATTTATTTGCTTACATACAAAAACGATGCAACAAAAAGGCAATGAAAAAAGCAGAATCGTTGTTCAAATTAACGAACATGTCTACACAAGTGTAACGTGAATAAACTAGAAACTTTAAAAAGTGATTACTGGTAAAAAAATTGCAATTGTTAGGCACGAGTCGTTTAAAAAAAAAACAACAAGAACACAAGGCTATCATATAATATAGACCATCATTGGTCTGGCTTACGAGGACACTCACAACGATTAGGAGTGATAATACGAGGACACTCACAACGATTAGGAGTGATAACACGAGGACACTCACAATGACCAAGAGTGATAACACGAGGACACTCTCGACCAGACACTAGCCCGTCGTTAGCATCGTCGTCGTCGTAAACATCGTTGTTAGCATCGTCGTCGTTGTCATCATCGTCATCGTCGTATTTTTTTTATAATATAAAAAAAACAAAATGAGGTGATCCCCCCACAAAAGGATTACATTGCATCGTATCCCAAAGAACCCCCCATAGGAAAAAAAAATTTTTTTTATATAGGGTAGGGAACGGCTTAATCAGGGGTCACTATTTTAATCAGTTGTTAGGAAATAGGTCTATAACTCCTACATTTGCCAAATTATTTCATTTTTAATGATACGATCATAAGCTTTATCTATTGGGCCAATGATTCGATGTATCAATCATGATTGATTACCAATATATTACTGTTATTTTGAAGATATAAAATATATCATCTAGAAATCATCAGTTTCTGACCAGCTGAAGAAGTTCGCTTAAATTTTGCCTTTGTGTATTTTACATTTGCATCGCGTGTACCGGAGAGCATGTCTTCAGCAGCTCTCTCCCACAACTAGGCTTGTTGCCAGAATGTGATGTTGAACATTGAGTTAAATTTATTACATATTTAGATAATCTGAAATCGCTATTTATTTCATGTTTCTTCCAGTCATTGGAGGTTGATCTATGCTTATGATTATATTGTCCATCATCTGGCACTACCATTTGCAATAAAAAATATGTTTCGGAGCTGTCCAATAGTACCCAACGATAAATAATGCTTCGCTGTTGAGCGGCAGCTATGGCATCACTGTTGCTTTTGAGAGAGCCCATGTTTCCTCTCTTCTTTGTTAACCATGGATATAGCACACCGGTAATGTAACGTGAAGCCTGCTGTCTCTTGCATTTGTTTGTTTTTAAACGAAGCATCCCGTTTGTCATCACAGTCGCAGTGGCTAACATTTGCGTGAGAGTAAATGAAATAAGAAATACACATTGCCAATCTAAAGATAAATGACAAACTAAAAGTTTGGTCGTGTACGTCTGTCTCATAACCTGCTAGGAGACGAGTTTGTGGTCGTAGCAATCGACATGTTTTGGTTGATTGTTTTCGAGAGCGGATGGGTAAAACGAAGGAGCGGGTTGAGGAAATTGACGTTTGCAGCAAATCGTCAACTGGCCTATTTCAATTCGCCTTCGCACACATGCACAGAATCGCACTCATACAATATTGTTAGTTTATGTACAGATTGAGGAGCTGAAGAAAACATTTTTTTAATCGGAAAGCAATCCGCATGGGTTTAAGAAGTCCCTGCAATTGGGAACTTTATTCCATGGCTATGAAATTTTCTGAGCCTAATGCTCGTTGCTGAAGGTATGTTCCGATAGACCAGACGTAAGCAGAGGGATTATTGTCTAAATATGGGCAGTTCTAATTATAGATTACATACAGCTTCATCAAATGTCTCAGGGGCTGACTAAACTGCTTAAAACCCGTCCCGTACCCTAAAAAACCCCATGTCCCCCCAAAAATTTAAACAAAAAATCCTAAAAAAACAAAAAAATACCTTTTATAAAAAAAAAAAAAAAAAAAAAAATAACGTTAGAACGGAAAATTTAATAGAAAAGCAAAAAGCTGCCTTAAATGAAATACTCGAAGAATATAAGCGAATTACAAAAAAAATTAAAAGGTGAAATTCTTAGTTTAGAGTATAATGAAATTATATTAGATTATGAGGAGTTATTAACCAAAAGAACATATGCTTTAGCAATATTAAATAACAAAGAAATAATGACTACTCCAGTGCCTAATTTTGATGTGCGCACAGCAACTGCCGTGGTGCAAATTTATGATGGAGCCAGTGATGGCTTACAAGCATTCATTGATGCTTGCAGTTTAATGAAAGAGTTGTCAACAGAAGCTCATCAGGAAATGCTCCTTAAATTCTTAAAGACAAGAATAACAGGAAAATCTCGTATAGGTTTGCCTGATAATATAAATACATATAATCAGTTTATAGCTCATATTAAAGAAAAATGTCATGATTTGACGACGCCTGAACAAATCATGGCAAAATTAAAATCGGTCAAGCAGAAAGAGAATTTAGACTCTTTTTGTGAACAAATTGAAACAATTTAAGATAAGTTGAAAAATACTTACCTGCAACAACAAATACCTGAAGAAGTAGTAAAGAAAATGGTTGAAAAAGCAGCAGTGGATGCTTTGATTAACGGCGTGTCCAACAGTGAAACAAAACTAATTTTAAAAGCTGGATATTTTGATAGCGTCAAAGATGCTATCCAAAAAGTACAAGAAAATGGTTTAAATAGCCAACATTCTGCTATTTTAACATGTTCAACCCGAGGACGCTATCATCAAAATGGAAACAGATCCTCAGGATTTCGAATGTATAACCAATCCAACTATCGCAATAACAATCTACAATAGAAACTACAACAATAATAATAACCAAAATTATAGACCACGTAATAATGGAAATTTCCGAAATTTTACTCAGCGTAACCACTCATATTCAATTTCAAATGGACGTGGAAGATTTAACAATAATGGCAATAGCAACTTCCGTAACAGAAGTTTTGGTCAAAACCATTTCCAGAATGATAGGAATCAAAACCATAACAGACACACTCGCATATTCTACGCCAACGCAAACCCGCAAGGAGCACACATAACGCAACAATATCAAAATACCGCACCGGAGCTACAAGCAACGGGCCATACAATGAGTAATTCAATTTACACGAACCAAGTGCCCCCGACATTCGCTCAAGTGGTGCAAAACCAGCAGCAGCCACTGTCCCAACAAATGCAACGAAATTTTTTAGACCAGCGAATGAAGAGACAAACGCAAAAACAGAGCGAATGCTCACCATAAACTTGAACGCATCAAATTTCATAACAGCTGACGTTCAAATGGCAAACACAAAATGTACTTTTATTATCGACTGTGGAGCGGACGTCTCGCTCTTTAAGGTTGACAAAATTAATCCAACGCATATTATTGACACTGCAAATACAACTCGATTAACGGGAATAACCAACGGAACAGTAAATACACTTGCAACAACAATAACTGACCTATATTTTGATCATGGTTTGTCCATACGGCATACTTTTCATTTGGTGCCCAACAATTTTCCGATAGCTACAGATGGTATTTTGGGGCGCGATTTCTTGACAAATAAAAGATGCGTAATCGATTACGAAACATGGTTACTCACTTTTAATTTGGAAAACATTCAAATATCAATTCCAATAGAAGATAATATAAATAATGGTTTCATTTTGCCTAACAGAAGTGAAGTGATTCGAAGAATTTCAAATTTCAAATTTTCCGAGGATATGGTAGTACATTCACAGGAAATTCTGCCAGGAATTTTTTGTGGAAATACGATCATATCATCCGACATGCCCTACGTTAAATTCATTAATACAACAAACGATCCGGTTTATATTTCAAATACAACATGTATGCCAACTTTAGAACCATTGAAAGATTATTGTATAATGAAATTCACTAACAGTAGACAAGAATCATCAGCAAGAATACAGAAAATTTTGAAAGAATTAAATGTGACTAATTTACCAGATGACTCAGAGAGACAATTTACCAAACTAATAACAGACTATGCAGATATATTCTGTTTATCAAACGAAAAATTAACTACTAATAATTTTTATACTCAAAAAATAGTTATGAATGATACTATTCCTACGTACATTCCCAACTATAAAACGATACATTCCCAAAACGACGAAATACAAGCTCAAATACGAAAAATGCTAAATGAAAAAATAATTGAGCCATCAGTTTCTCCGTACAATTCGCCAATACTGCTTGTACCGAAGAAATCTGATGGTGGAGAAAAAAAATGGCGCTTAGTTGTCGATTTTAGACAGCTGAACAAAAAAGTAATGGCTGATAAATTTCCATTACCAAGGATTGATACAATATTAGACCAACTTGGCAGAGCAAAGTATTTTTCAACACTAGATTTGATGTCTGGTTTCCATCAAATTTCTCTTGATGAGGGATCCAGAAAATTTACTGCTTTTTCCACCCAGTCTGGACATTATCATTTTACGAGGTAACCCTTTGGATTGAATGTAAGTCCAAATAGTTTTCAGCGCATGATGACGATTGCCATGGCAGGGTTATCCCCTGAATGTGCTTTTGTATACATCGACGACATTGTAGTCATCGGTTGTTCGATAAAACATCATTTGTTAAACCTTACTCGAGTTTTTGATAGTTTAAGAACGTCACGACAGACGCTTCAGACGTAGGATGTGGAGCAGTCTTGTCACAAACACTTGGGAACAATGACTTACCAATAGCATTCGCCAGCAAAACTTTCACACAAGGCGAAAAAAATCAACCTGTCATATTAAAAGAATTAACAGCCATACATTGGGCTATAAATTACTTTAGAGCCTACCTGGTCGAAAATTCAAAGTACGAACAGATCACAGACCGCTTGTTTATTTATTCGGGATGAAAGATCCTAGTTCAAAACTAACAAGGATGCGTATCGACTTAGAAGAATACGACTTTGTGATAGAATACATAAAAGGAAAAAATAATACTGGTGCAGACGCATTATCACGTATTATAATAACATCTGACGAACTAAAAAGAGACAATGTTCTAGTAGTTAACACTAGATCAATGATTCGTACTAATCAAAACCAATATATTCAACCTGAAAGATTACCTATACGCAATCAAGGGATTGATCACCTCTTGACATACGTTACCGAAAATCCTACAGAAACAAATAAATTATGGAAACTTGAAACATTAATCGAAAATAAAATATGGACTTTTACAATGAAGAAAGGAAAAAAAGAAAGTATTGTAGCACAAGTGCAACAAATAAATGAAAATGGAAGTCAAATACTTGAATTTGCTCTTCCAATAATTGAAAATAATGCAAAACATTTAAATGCAACACAAATCGCGATATCATTGAAGGAAGAAATATTTAAACTCATACCTTTGAATACGTTCAAGGCAGTAGTGAACAAAACATTGAAAAGCATGCAAATTATTATTTTTCAACCCCCTAAGTTTCTTACTGATTTACAAGAAATTCAAAAGAAACTTGAGGATTATCACAACACACCCACTGGAGGACACATAGGACAACATCGATTGTACCTTAAACTCCGTGAAAAATATACCTGGAATGACATGAAAAGTTCTATTTCAAGATTTGTGAAGGCCTGCGAGTCTTGTAAAAAGAACAAAACGATAAAACACACTAAAGAGAAAATGGTAGTAACAACAACACCATCTTCACCTTTTGAAATAATATTAATAGATACGGTAGGACCTCTACCAATAAGCACTAAAGGAAACAGATATGCCATTAGCATTCAATGTGACCTTACTAAATATGTCATTTTAATCCCTATACATACTAAGGAGGCGATAGTAATAGCTAAAGCATTAGTTGAAAATTTTATACTTATTTACGGTACATTTGTTGAAATAAGATCAGATCAAGGCACGGAATATAAAAACGAAGTGCTTGAGCGAATTTGTAAATTATTAGGAATAAAACAATCCTTTGCAACAGCCTATCATCCTCAGACAATCGGATCATTGGAAAGGAATCACAGATGCTTAAATGAGTATCTGAGATCATTTGTTAATGATCAGAGGGATGACTGGGATGATTGGATGAAATTTTATAGTTATACTTATAATACAACTCCACATACTGACCACGGATTTACACCCTATGAGTTAGTATTTGGAAGGAAATCAAACCTACCTCATGAAATTTACGAGAAAGGAGTAGAACCCGTGTATAATCTTAATGATTATTACTATGAACTGAAACACAAAATACAAAAAACAAATGAAGAAGCAAAACAGAAGCTAATTCAACATAAAATAATACGCACACAACAATTCGTACCAAAAAGTAATTCAATAAAAATAAATATTGGTGATGTAGTTTATTTAACCAATGAAAATAGACGTAGCTCGAAATATATAGTGGACCATTTAAAGTACTAGATATTACAGAACCAAATTGCATAATTCAAGACATTATATCAAACCGAACAATAGAAGTGCATAAAAATAGAATAATAGCATGAAACAATATTTCACAGTAAAAAAAAAAATATATATATATATATATATAAATAAAGAAAAAACCATCATTATGAAAAAAAAAAGAAAAAAAAAATAAACTACGCATAGTATTATCAAATCCATTAAAGAAGTACATGTAGAATACTCGAATGATTTCACGGTGCTACATCATTCTTCCTAAAGGGGGAAGGTGTAGCATACTCAAGTATGATCGATCCAAAAACCTGAGACATGTATCTTTCTGAAATATCCAATCTAACCTTCATCATTAACAAGTCTAAGAAAATATCCCACGCATAGAATAGGACACTTGTACTTCTTATATTCAAAAGTCATGTTTTGCAATAGAATACATTTCGCTTGTCATCAAGTTACACAAGAGCATTCAACCTCACCGAAAATCAAAACAGACCTACTTACTAATTTATTGCCAACACATGTTTTCATAATCGTTGTAAATAACATCCTTCTAGGTTTTGCCACTTGAAAGCAAAACACACAAAACAAAAGCTCAAATTACTGACCGATACCTACCAGGCAGTTCAGTACTCGATTGACACAAATTATACGTTATGCATTGTCATCGATATGCACAACCAAACCAAAGAGGTTCATGTTGATTGTATTGGTGTCGCATCTTTTTCAAACATACTTTGTCGAATAGTCAAATGCAAGCCGATTGGTTAATCGAAATCCACGAAGTAACTACAAGTACCTCCCACTAATAAAATATCGTGTAGACAACGAAATTCTGTGTAGACTTAAGCTTCCCTGTAATTAGTTTTCTAAGAGAAATACATTCTTACTTGACACTTCAAAAGAAGAACACATCGGAGTTGTAAACTGGCTTCTTATATAGACACAAGCTCCATCTGCCTTCAACGGAGCGTCGAAAACGCTGTGAAGCTCGATCAACGTCGGAAGCAGTAACTGGTCCCAGTCCAATGGTTTATCATCTTCGTTCCTGATCATCCATAGAAGCTGCATGGTGATTTTGGCTGAAGTGATTCCAGCACCTAGTAGTCCAAGCAGATCAAATAGGCTGGCGATCATCGAAAAACCCTGTCGTATGGTTGGCTTGTTTCCTGTGTTCCATTCCGGGATGGTGAACTGAAACCTTAGTTGATCGGTGTTTACCGTCGGATCAGGGTCCAGATTAATTCCTTCCGAAACTCGAATCGCCAGGCAGTCCTCGGAGATAGCTGTCAATACTGATGGATGGTTTGATGCCCATTTCCGAAGTTTCAAGCCTCCCCTGAAATTCATCCCCTTGAGTTGCTCAAAGGACTTCCGTGCAGCTGCTACCGTGTCATCTCCAGTGACAACGCCGTCCATGTAAGTTGTCTCCATTGGGTGGTCTTCTCCCTCATCCATTACCAGCTGGTTAAATGAGCGCGGTGCTAGAAACGGCGCAGGCATCGTTCCGTACGTGGCAGTATTCAGTTCGTACACGTCTACCGGGTTCCCCGGATCGAAGTACCATTGAATTGAAGCGGTCTGTCCTCCTGTAGAACCAAGATTTGCCGAAACATTTTTTCTACGTCGGCCACCAGCATGACTTGCCTTATACGACTCCGTAATATGATCGATCGTAAGTCCTCCTGTACAATCGGTCCCGCCAACAGAGCTTCGATGAGCGAGACTCCAGATGACGTCTTGCACGATGCACCGAACACCACACGGACCTTGGTGGTTTTTCTAGATTCCTTAATGACGGGATGATGAGGCAGATAGCAACGTTTTGCGTGATCAGCCGAATTCACCATCTTCGTCATATGCCCCAATAGGATGTATTCCATCATAAACTGATGGTACTGTTTTCGCAGATCAACATTCCTCGCCAATCTGCGTTCCGTGCCTTGAAGCCGCCGGAATGCGATGTCCCTTGACTCGCCCATCCGGGAAATTGTCTCTTGATCCTTTGGCAACGAAATAGAATACCGACCATCGGATTCTCTGTGAACCAACTTCCGAAAGATGTTCTCACCTTTTCTGTCGTCCATCGACAGAACCTTGGAACATCCAACCTCTTCGCTAGCCCGAATCCGTGCGACTAGCTCCTCTAGCCCTCGTGTAGTTGCCGTACTACAATTGATGGTAAGGCCTTCATCTTGATTCAGCAGACCTCCGCTGAAATCTGGTATTTAACCCTTGTAGCTGCTTGCCCAATTGCAATTACGACAGAAGTATTTTGAGGGACATCCGCTTGCTAGATGCCCAGATCTGAAGCAGTTCCTGCATAGATAGTCTGACATCAAAACCGCATCTCTTTCACGCACCGACAACCGTTGAAAGGAAGAACACAAGTAGAGTGGATGGTTCTCCTCACACAGCGCACATCGTCCTCCAGACGATTGCACAGAACCGTAGCTGGCCTTCACAGCTGACGATTTCTGTCTCGTCGGTTGTTGCAATTGATGAGAAGTCTTATTCTCTGAAGTCTTTCTTGGTAATGACTCCAGAACCCGCATCCTACGGTGCAAGAAATCCGAAAGATCTGCTAGCGTGTCTTGGACCTTGGTCGAGGAATGCTCCTCCCAACCTCGGCGAGTTACCGGATCCAATCGGGTTGTGATCAAGTTGACGAGCAATAAATCCTTATAATCCTCGGGCTTGATCACCTGGTCCAAGTTCTGCACAACTCTCTCAAATCCATCAGTCAGAATGTGCAGATCCTCTACTGATTCCTTAGACAAGATTGGCAAATTGAACAAAGCTTGTACCTGTCGTTTTCTCAATTGCTTGCTGTTATCGTACCGCTTTAACAGCATTTCCCACGCTATCTGGTAGTTAGCTCTCGTAATCTTCAACGAATCGATCAGGCTCTTTGGTTCTCCCTGTAAGCATCCTTTTAGATAGTGGAACTTTTCCAATTCCGGCAGATCTGTCTTCCGATGGATGAGTGAAGTAAACAGATCACGAAAACTGATCCATTCATCGATGTCCCCGTTGAAAACCTGGAGCTTGATTTGAGGTAAACGCACATGATCAAGAGTACCTTGTCCGTGAATCGCCGTTTCATTAGCTCGCATGGAATGTTCAACCTCCTCTGGGTCCTGCAATTCCTTGGCTCTATCCATCAAGAACGCCTTTCAATTGTAATATTTGTCACTATAAGCTAACCTAGCCTTATCAACCACCTGATTCTCATCCTTGAAATCGTCATGAGCCTGAACTTCTACCAAAAACTCCTCATATTTCTCCCACAACTCATCAATCCTTTGCAACCGGACGTTGACCTGACTTGCTGTACTAGTAGTTGGAAAATCGTTTACGAAATTCCAAATATCGTCCAAGGAGGTTTGGATGTTCTTAAGCTGGACCATCAACAGCTTGAGGGATGGCGGTTTCTTGTCCCGGGATGGTGCCATGGTTGATATACGTCAATGAACCGATAAATACAAAAGTTGAATGGTGTAGAGATCTGAATGTCCAAGGCTTCGGTGGGCATATACTGTTGAAGCCTACCTGAGAGAACAAATGCTATACCAAGATCCACTACAACCAGTCAACGAAGTTGGAGAACTCTTTTTGTGGCGCCAAAGATCGTTGTAGCTCAGCTTGTTAGCAGTCGGTTGATGAGGAGAGAAGAGGAAAACCCAACTGTAGTATCCAAATACTTGCTTCGGAGGACATATACCGTTGTAGCTCACCTATGAGAACAAACAGCAGCACCTAACTCCGCTCCAAACTCGTTTAGATCGATCACCAAAGTCAATATTTACAAATCAACTCGTCAGCACAGTTAAAAAATTGGATCCAAAGAAGAGGGGGGACTGCATGTAGTATCCAAATACAAACTTCGGCAGAACATATACTGTTCAACTAACCCGTAGAACCAGTAGCAGCACCAATCCAAATGAAAACGACCAAAAAATACGTCCAAAAACATCCAAATTTTGCAGCAAATGAGACAATTGTTCTGATAACAAACAGTTTTGCTCAGGGATTGCGTGGTAAATGAGTCGAAGAGGATATAAAATTCATTTAAAAATGTGTATTTTATCTGAAGTCCCGCTTCGGAGACATATACATTCTTAGCACTCACCACAGATTAAATACATCAATGCCGCCTCTTCTTGTCCGTGCCAAGTCCTTGCCTTCGGATGATCACACTTGAATCAGTTGACTCAGATGCACTGCTACCAACGAAACTTGGATGCTGTCTTCACTCGTTCTATTTACAGTGTCATTCCGCCTCAGTTGATATGATAAAAAAACGTCGAAATGCAGGCATTAGTATTGCGAAAAATACTAGCTAAGGCTGAACATACACTGATCTATAAATATATTTACCTGGAAACGTAAATCCGATGCTGGATCAGTTGTCCAAGCCTGCAATCGATCCGATGCCTACGGGGTGTAGCAAGCCCTCAATGTCGATACTATCCACCGACGTCCAATGCCCTTGGCGTGCAAAACTCAAAATTCCACGCAGTCCGACCGAATTCCAAATAAAATGTGAAACCGTGTGTTAGGATTATGTTATTTTCCTAGCTTCGAAAGGACATATAGCTTTTTGTTCCAACTCACCTATGAGAACAATCCAACCGATGGATGCCCAGTCGAAGCTACGCAGTGAAAGGATCCTTTATCCTTGGATGTCCTTTGTGCCGCAGTGTTGTAATGGCGCGATCCAATTATGCTCCAATGTAATAAACCGTTGTTCGCGGGGAATATGGCGCTATCCTTTTGAGCTCTGTCCGTGATGGCGCTAAACAAAGCCTTCCTCAGGCTGCGCTTTGTGTGTCAGATTCAGCCCAACTGATCCTGTCCGTTTTAACTCCAAATCCGATCCAATCCGGTTCGAAGGACCAAAAATGTTGGGGAACAAAATTACCTCCGCCTTCGATTTGGTTGGTGCTCCTCAACACTCGCCGGTGGATGATGAACAAACCACAAAACAGCTGTTGGTTACTGCTCACCGAAGCCAATTTAGTTTTCACCGCTCAGTTTAGGCAACATTAGGGTTCTTTCCTTCCCTACTAATTAACACTCACGAATCACAAACACGACTAATAACATTTATTCCACTAATTATACAACATTTATTCTTTACTTAAAACACATAGGGTAACGGGATGTTATGTCAGCCTAGCTCCTTCATTCGGCCTATGTACCAAAAATGTCATTAATTCGGCGATAATCAACAAAATTATGTTCCTATCAGGATGACCGACTTATTTCAAAGCATTTGAGACATTATTGATCAATTAATAGTTGTTCACTTCCGCGTAATTTTCGATTTCCTCAACATTTTAGACAACATGACTTTACTGGTTAAGCTGAACAGATTATCTACACGATCTTCGAATGATCTGAATTTGCAGAAATTTAACCTATAAACCGAATAATGCAGCCAAGATGTACAGAAAACAGTCACACGTTATAAACTAACAGGTCACAAAGGTAAAATAACAATGATTTAAAAGGAAAACCATAGACCCAAAGTTAGGAACATATTTTTTGCCACGTTCCCAACTATGGCCTGTTGTATGAAAAGCGTAGTAAAAATGTTGTTATTGGTACAATTTACAATAAAAATGTCTGAGTATCGGTTCAAAGTTTATCATCTGGCTCATCTTAACACAAACTAAAGGAACATTCACACTGTGTAGAGAGAATTATAATGTTTTGATTATCAAATGGTCGCTAAATCATATGTGAAAATCACTTATGTGTTTCTTAGCAGTTTAAGTATAGTTTGATTTATGAAATTGTTTGTTGGGCAGAGCGAATACAGCTGGAAACGCATTGAATCAGAAATTCAGAAAAAAAAAGTGGTACGAAGACAACATTTAATAACAAATCTGTCGAATGGGACGAACTTGCATCCATGAATAGACCCAATTTGGTGCTTATAGACCGACATTACATCCATATCCCTCGAAAGTTTCTGACTTTATAAAATGAGTTGTGTAACTTTTCGTGATACATACTACTAAATGGCATATTGAACATATCACAGCAAGTGTATAACTAGTTCAATATCGATTCCAGCTCAAATACTTTATGAGTTATAATAAAAAATGCAATCGAATGGTGCATATTAGGCTGAATCAAGGGACACATACCCTACTACATTTATTATAACGGAAAAGACAATAACACTTATCGGCTAACACATAATTGAATTTTTATTTCTACCCGCGCGCGGCCTTCACACTCGATCGGTAGTCTGTTGTTATTTTTGCCTCTTACACAAATCCACTCTGGTCATCAGCTGACTGCTGTCGCCCGTGCGATGTTTCCGATCGGGTCGATGAGTGACCACTCATGATCACCACTGTTCTCACTCCCGCTCTGGATATCGGCAGCCTCTTCGATGACGATAGACACAAACAGCAACACACGATTCAATCGCTCTCCATCGGATTGATCGGTGACCCATATTCTGCTCGGTTTTGTGTCTCTGCAAAGTAGGTCACATTTGTGCATCTCGAGTACGGTGATGTAGTTAGGCGGGGCTACTTCCAAACAATGCCTATCTGTCATAAAATTGGGGAATTTCTCAATCATGCAATGGGTAAAAAAATACCCATTAGAGGAAAGCTCATACAATAAAAAAAGGTTATATTTTTACACATTAATGGGTGAAAAATTAAGTCCAAAAACAAAGCATAACAGGTACATCGTTGGTGGAAAGCGCAGCTTGTTGCAAATTTTAAATTTTATTAAAACTAGACAAAACATATTTTTGTATAAAAGTAATCTAATGGTTATTGTCGCTGACAGGAATCTGTGGGCGGACAGATTTCACAGAGCACTAGCATACACACGCGTGATATAAATGCGGCGAAACTTTCACAGTTAATTATATTTCACTTATTGCGATGGCGGTTCGGAATACACAATGTTTTTGTTGTTGTCGTTTCAATAAAAACAAAATAAACATACAGTGTTGCCAGAAGGGCCAAACATATTTTAGGGGTAAGAATGTCAAAAGGGTAAGGGGCGAGACATTGCAAATTCTATCACTCCTCCTCAATGGTTAGACACCTCACCTCAAATTGTTGATGCTTCACGAAACCCAACGGCTTCGTGAGGACATCTGCTGGCATCTGATCCGTAGGGCAATACTGAAGCACCACCTCACCTCTGTCGCAGAGATCTCGAACAAAATGATGCTTGGTTTCGATGTGCTTCGAGCGCTTGCTGGATCTCTCCGAACGGGCAAGGCTCAGTCATCCCTAGTTGTCTCCATTAATCACTGTTGGTTTCACTTGTTCTTCGCCAAAATCTTCAAGGAGTCGCCTCAGCCATACAACTTCCTGGCACGCTTCTGCCAGAGCGACGTATTCGGCCTCCATCGTCGATAGTGTCACACAACTTTGCCGACGGCTCACCCAGAAAACTGCTCCTCCTCCGTAGTACACCACGTAGCCTGTTGTTGACTTTCGGGTACTCTTGTCTCCTGCCCAGTCTGAATCCGAAAATGCCACCAATTCTTCAGCCTTCTTGCCTCCAAGGTCCAGTCTCCAGTCTTTGGTACACACTTAGAAACTTTTACAGTATTCGGTAATTTTTTACTGAACTTTCAACAACTGAACGTTCGGTAGTCCGTTTTAACGGATTTCGGTAAAGTTTGACAAGTTTCGGTTATTTTTTTTACCGAAATACTGTAAAATTTCACCGAAATCCGGTAAATCGGATTACTGAACGTTCAGCTGTTGAAAGTTCGGTAAAAAATTACCGAATACTGTAAAATTTTCTAAGTGTGTGCCTTTCAGGTATCGAACCACGCGCTTCGCAGCGGTCCAGTCCGCCTCCGTCGATGCGCTAAACTTCCGGCCAAGAATCCCAACGCTCGTTGCAATATCTGGACGCGCACACACCGCTACATAGAGAAGTGCGCCGACCACGCTCCTGTACTTTGTGCCATCTTCGAACGGTTTGCTCTCAACCTCCTCTCTCAGATAGCCCTGATCCATGGGCGTTCTTGCTGTCTTCGCTTCGCTTAGATCTACTCGTGAAACCAGCTTGTCAATGTAGTTGTCCAAACTAACACTGAATACGTTGTTCTCCCTACGAACTTCCAGCCCTAGGAAGTGCTTGACATCACCGAGATTGACAATATCAAAGTGATTACTCAGCTGCTTCTGAACACGAGTTAACTCTGCCTCGCTCTCAGATCCGACGAAACAATCATCCACGTACACGATCATGTACACCTTCTTGCCATTGCTGGTTGTCACGAATAGACACGGATCCGCTGAACTTGCTTGGAATCCTATTTCTTTCAGAACACCGGTTAACTTCCGGTTCCAACATCGAGCGGACTGTTTCAGTCCATAAATACTTCTTCGAAGCCGGAACACGATCTCCTCCTCACCGCGAAGCTCGTAGCCGGGTGGTTGACGCATGAAAATTTCCTCTTCTGTCTCCATAGAGGTACGCGGTGCGCACGTCCAAATGCTTCACTATCATTTCCTTCTTCGCAGCCAGAGATAGTAGGATTCGCAGTGTGGCGTGCTTGGTCACAGAAGCAAAAACTTCGTCATAATCGACGCCATAGCACTGCGTGAACCCCTGGGCAACAATCCGCGCCTTATAGCGGACCACTTCGTTGGATTCGTTCCGCTTCACTTTGTAGACCCAGCGACTGCTTACAACTTTCTTGCCCTTCGGAAGCGGCACCAACTACCACGTCCCATTCTGCTCGTGCGACTGGATTTCACTCTCCATCGCTGCCTTCCACGACACTCGTTCCGAACTGGACACTGCTTGCTGAAACGTCGCTGGTTCTTCTACCTTCTGCATGACCACGCCTACCAAATAATCTGACAATCGCCCCTGGTCCGACGACCTTGTCGGCTCTCATCTCTGGCTTCCTCACTGTTCACTTCATAGTCTTCGCCCTCGTCTTTCACTGTAAGAGGGTCTTCATCTGGATCGGGATCGTTCACATCGAAATAGTCTTCACACCGAGGGGCAATTCACTGCTATTGATTACTGAATCGAAAATACGTGAACGAAAAAAATACACAAAAATTCGTTACTACACGATTCACAAGAAAAATGCAATAAAAATTCAAAAATCGAAAAAAATACAAATATTCGGTCTAATGCTGAAAAATGCACAAGAATTCTTAACTAAGCACACAATTCTATAATACAGTAAAAATAACGTTATTTGGTCCAACACTGAAGAGTGCACACTGAAACCGGCCAGTACTCATTAATGGGTAAAATATCACCCATTTCGGACTTAAGTGGGTTAACTCCTTTAATGGGTTAAACGCTTTTACCCATTAATGGGTAAAAAGCTTTTACCCATTATTGGGTAAAGGTCCTGTACGTCAGGCTATCGGGTATTTTTTACTCATTTTTCAAAATGTTTGTTATTTGGGAAATGGGTATGAAATACCCATTTTTCAAAACGTCTATTATTTGGAAAATGAGTATGAAATACCCATTTTTCGAAATTTCTGTTATTTGCGAAATGGGTATGAAATACCCATTTTTCGTGATTTGTTTTTAGTTGTGATATTGAATAATGAGCATTAGAATAAACATAATGGATCGCAATTACTGAATGTGTATTTGTATTTTGACAACCCTTTAGCCTCAGGCCTTTAACCTATCAGGTATGTTAAGTTTCGTTCGGGAGTTTTCACACCGGCAAATATTCCGGTGACGTTCAAGTGGTCCATTAAAGCGGTCATAACCTCGTTATCATCCAGAGAGGATATCCGTGGAATATATCTGAAAGGATTTAAATAATTTTGGCATCAACTTGATGAAAGCTTGGATTTTAAGCTCCGGAAGAGACACATACTCGGAAGTACGATTCTACTGATGAAATTGAAGCATTTTATATTATTATATTAAATTATTAACGTACCTCTTAGTTTTTGGAAGCTTGCGCTATTCAGTTTAACCAACAGTTTAACCTTCGGTTCTTCCATATTCTTCGCGTTTTCGTGGAATGGATTCCACGAAGTTTTTTTTTATTTTTCGAACCACGCACTTTCAAATATACAAAGCGAGCCAGGAAAATGCTAAGATATTTTTTACCCATTAATGGGTGGAAAAATACCCATCTTTTGGTCTCTCATTGAATATAAAAATGGGTTTTTAGTATGCATTATTTTGATTTTAAAGTACCCATTTTTTGACAGTTCCATATACTATCGAAAAATGGGTACATATTTACCCATTAATGGGTACTGGCCGGTTACAGTGCACAAGAAATTTTAATTAGCACAAAATTCGATGACACATTTGAAGTACTTCGTGTGAACGAAATGCGTTGCTTTATTCTTATTCTAATTTGAGTTAAAATTAATGCATATTATTACAGAGAAATCCATCAAGAAAAAAACAAATAAAGGCATGGAATGGTGTAAGTTTTGACATTTCACAGGAGTTACCACCCAAACACAATGATAACTAAAAAGGAACGCCAAACGGCAAGTTTGACAGTTGTTGCAAATGACTTCGAAATTTCTAACTAGAATCGGATTGTATAGAGCCTGTTTTCTTTCCGACAAGCAGGCTTACTCCGATCGGGCTTTGCCGTTTGCCGTTCAGGTTCTGCTATCATTGTGTTTAGGCCATTAGGTATAGTACAACAATTTGAAAAGGCAAAAACATAATTTAATCAAAAACCTTTTGTTGTACGATGTAGACAAATTCATAAAATTTAGAATGGAGACATCACATTCCGACATTAGGTACAACGTATGATCGACAGTAAAATCAATTGTCGCTATTCGATAAATTCGGTTTTCAACTGATATGAGTAAGTTGATCGAATAGTCGACAAAAAAACTACAAGGTACAGCCCAATGGGGTTGTGCGGAAAGGTGACGTAGGACTACGCAGCAATCTAATTCCCATCCGCTAATTGATCAGGGCCATGACAATTCTTTTGTACACTCTCAGGGCCATCCGCTAATTGATTTAAGTCAGTCCTGAAAAGGGCCATGACAATTCTTTTGTACACTCTCTAGAAAGCATTTGGTGGCTCTTGATTATGATACGGCCCCGGTTGTATTTTCGACGATGGTTGAGAGGGCCACTATCTCTAACGCGTAGAAGATAGTTATGGATCTGTTGGTTCATTGGTTGTTCAACACGCTTTGCTATTTACTCCGGGACGCGGCGTTTAAAGCAATGCCATGTTCAGCCGGGGCGCGGTAATGGAATTTTCAAACAGCACAAGAGAAAAATTCATCCAAACGAACTCTCCAGTTGGCAAACTAATTTGGTCGTCCTGAAAAGGACGGATTTAGTTGACGGGGGAGAAACAGTTCGCGATTGAACTTGGGCTTACTCTCTTGGTTCATCTCACGGGATGAGTGATTCTTGTCTCGTTGTCACGGGCGGCTTTTTCCCGCCAACTCGTAGGCTTCAGCAGCCATGTTTCTCGCAGCAAGGTTGACGGGAACATCGGCAACAACAGCCAACTGCACCAACGCCTCTCTGGGCATCGACTGCTCGCCGCCGCCTACTGCGATCCTACAGCCCTTGCACAGCTTAACGACTGTCGTAAGACTGAATCAAAATGTTCTGCTAAAAGCTGTTTGGTAAAAGCATCGGATGCTAGTGCACGAAAGAAGGCGGTACCAACGAAGGCAATGTGTTACAAATAGCATCAAAGGGGACGAGCTTCAATTATTGCGCCACAATAATTAGTTTTAATTATTACACGCAAGACGGATGATTTTCTTAACCGAACCTTTCCTAATTTGCTTGCCACCGCCAGCAACTAATCCGCTATGCATAGCTAGGAACTACAACGAACTCAACCACATGGTCGGTCTGAAGTGACGCAGTTCGACTCGAATTCCGTACGTTGGTTGTTCAACGTTCTTTGTCATTTACTACGGGACCCAACGTTTAAGGAATGCTATGTTCAGCCGGCGCGCGGTAATTGAAATTAATTTCAAACATCACAAGAGAAAATTTCAACCAAATAAACTCTTTAGTTGGCAAACTAATTTGGTCGTCCTGAAGAGGACGGATTTAGTTGACGGGGGAGAAACAGTTCGCGATTGAACTTGGACTTTCTTTCTTGGTTCATCTCATCTTCATTGCGGGTGGCCATACGCAGGTGACGTGGAATGATTGATTCTTGTCTCGTTGTCACGGGCGGCTTTTTCCCTCCAACTAGTAGGCTTCAGCAGCCATCTTTCTCGCAGCGAAGTTGACGGGAGCATCGGCAACAACAGCCAACTGCACCAACGCCTCTCTGGGCAGTGACTGCTCGTCCATTTGCAGATCCTACTCTGCACAGCTCCACGACCGCCGGAAAACTAAATCAAAATGCGAAGGTGTACCCGTTTTATAACATTCATGGCTGCCTAGGAGACGTTCCTTACTTAAATATGAAGTCTGTGCGCGGAAAGTACTGTGTATTTGGTAAATTTACTATAAAAAATCGATATTATAAGACATCACTTCATATTTGCGTTAATTTTATTAGTTGCATGTTAAAAATCAATAGTTGAAATATTTAAATCGAAGCGTAGAAAATGTTCCGATCGATTGGTGCAAACATTTTGGAAATCAATCGTGGAATGACTTAGTTATTAACGTTCAAAACCTATATATTTTTCGTGACGCTCCAAATTTTCGCAATTCGAACGTGTACCCCAGTATTGAAAACACAGACGTAGTCCTACGTCAAAATGTCCCTACATGTTTTGTTTTGTTTGTTTCTTGATTATCGAGATGTTCAGCCTCGGGCTTGTTCCTCTCCCGTTGTAGTTACTCAAACACCTCTTTGGGTATTTTTCTACGCCAGGCTCGCCTTCCCGTGTTATAATATCATACATCATGCCATTTGTAATTAAATTTTATTTGGATTCATATAGAAACATAGTGGTCAGCAGCCTTGGTGAAAACACCAAACCGTTCTGCACGAGAGCCGAACTTGACTGCAAACACACCACCATGTGGCTATAATTTACCACTTCAGTTTCGTGCTTCTAGATGAACCCGCAACGCTATGGACGCGACACGAGTGTACACGCTCGTATTTTGCTTTAAGGCCTGAATACACACACGGCATAGTGATGCCTTCTAGGCGAAATTTGTCAGTACCTTCTTGATACCTTCATGTGGCCCTTCTATCACGTACCGCCTTCCTGCCGTTTACACGGAAGGTACAATCACGCCGTGTTGAGCTCCGCCGTCTGCACGCCTTCTTGTTGTCACGCCGTCCAATTTTTGGTTTGCGTTTACACGGAAGGCGGGAGATGTCAATACAAGAAGGCATGCAGAAGGCGTGATCGACAAATGTCAGTTTCAGATGTTACTTTGTTTACTTTCTGGCAAAAGTGATTTCAAGCGATTCGATTTTTGTCTTCAATCAATCTGATAATTCGGCAAAGACTTTCCATTAGGGCCTAATTGCCAAACGTAAGCAATAGCTTTTTCCGCGAATTTCTTGTGATTGAAAACTCGCTCAATCAATCCACCACGGTCATTTTGAAGAGAAAAAGTTCACCTATCCGATAGAATTAGAATTGGCTTACATGGGTAGCCTTTATGCCACGAGAAACTTACGGAAGAAGCCGTAGTTTACGTTTGTCAGTTATGCCCTTATGAATAATCTTTGTGAAATGGAGAAGATTGATGTGTTCGATGTAATAACCAGGGGGCATTTATTAAGGATTTCGCTGTAGCTCATATGAATTTCAGTATCAATATGGTGAATATATGGTTAGGATGATTGCATCAACGTGTTCTTCTTAATATTCATAACTTTTATATGTGCGCATTGGCACGTAGTTATAGAAGACAAAGCGAGTGTTAAAGAGCAAGTTGATTTGGTTTGGCATGCCTGTCGCTGCTATGCCTTGACATTGATCGATTTGTTTTGATGGGCCATATTTAGACAAAGATTTTTCATTATGACCTAACTGACAAACGTAAACAATAGCTTCTTCCGTAAATTTCTCGTAATTCAAAATCTTCCAATTCTATCGACTAGAAGGACTCTTGTTCTTCGAAATGGCTGTAGTAGATTATTGAGGCAAGACAAAAACCATTGTCGATTTCAGTTGACAGATGTCCAAAATTGTCAAAATTATGTGAACTGTGGTGCATCCCTATGTGGTTGACAGCTATGCAGGGCCCCTGGTAATAACGAAACGCGACATATATTATGTTTCGGATACCAATGGCGGCAATGTTGATG
Source organism: Aedes koreicus (assembly GCA_024533555.2). Classification (NCBI taxonomy): domain Eukaryota; kingdom Metazoa; phylum Arthropoda; class Insecta; order Diptera; family Culicidae; genus Aedes; species Aedes koreicus. The sequence goes on along the minus strand of JAHHFK020000875.1, from coordinate 401,396 downwards.
GTTCGGATCTCAGTGCGGACATTCAACTTGAAGTGCAACAAATACATGAAATAGGCGGTGCATGCTAAAAATAAACCCAACAGCGGGAGATAATTTCTCACCCGTGTTAGGCAGTATTAGGAGAGGGACAAATCGCTAGAACTAGAAAAAAGCAATAGGTATTATAAGAGCCCGACCGGTTGCATAACCTTTTGCCAGTCAAGGGGATTTCCTCCTCTTGCCTATCTTGCATGGGGTAGTATGGTAAAGGGTTATGTGCCTGATCGGATACTACCGTTCAATAATGCCCTTCCGCTCGTTTTCAAACTTGATCTTTCAATTTTCAAAGCCTGCCGTTGCCCTATACGGAACTATCAATACACTTTCTCTTCATGTCTATTTCGTTCTAGCATTAAATTACCGTCCACTCCTAGCGCTTCGCATGGAGATGATAAATTATCTACTTCTGACAAACTTCATGAAATAAATGAAGTCAAATCCGCAGCCATTCCTGAAACATGACAGCTGCATTCCAAACTCAAATTGGGCGCGATTTTGTCATTAAAAAGGGTACCCTCAACTGGCCGCTTCAAAAGCCAAACAGTCGTCCAGCATGATCGCTTCGGCAAGCATTTTGCAGGCTTTTCATCTTCTGAGGTTGCCCGGATCTCGTCTCGCAATATCTCTGCCACAGTTTTGATTGTTTGCATTTTCAGATGATCTTCAACCAAGTTTATGAAATAATTGAAATCCATCTGAGACGAATATTGCATAAGAATCAATTGTAAAAAAATGTATACAGGGTGTTAGGTTCCTTAGTGCAAATATTTTTAAAACATTACCACGGCGGGGTTGAATTCGTGATTTTATTATCTGCTAATTGGAGACACAACATGTCATATTCATAACAAAATTACAAAAAAAATACTAAGCAAGCTAGAAAGTTTATTTCAAAGAGAGAGTTGTAGAACACTTTTAAAGCCATGTTTTGTTTAATTAACCACTAATGTTTATTACGTGTTTTATTCAAAAAAAAAAAAAAAAACATGAAAAACCCATGAAAAAAGAGATGTTTAAAACATTTTTACCCCTAAAAAGACATTAAATGATAATTACTCAAGGTTTAAAAGTAGCTTTCATGTAGGAAAATTTCTTAGCTTTCAAATGGAGGAAAAGAATCTGGCTAAGTAACATAATTTTTGTGTTACAGCCAATTTATGACTAACATGTACCAAAACATTAAAAGCTCAATAACTCCGTAAACTTTGAGATTTGACCATATTCGTAGAACATTTTTTTTCTTCAAATATCATCTCATATCGCCCATGACAATATTTGCACTAAGGAACCCATCATATTGCACTACATCCACAACCATTTTTATCATAATAAATTAAAATGCAAAATAAAATCCGATAAACACCAAAATTCTCTGTCACAATTCAAACAATTTGACACAAGAAGGCATGAAGCGATTCAAGACGGCGTTGTCTGCACCTCCGGCAATAGAAGGTGTAAAAACGGCGTCAAGAAAATATTACGTCTTCTGAACGGTGTGATGCGTTTACACGGAAGGCGGTCTTGCGAGTCAGAGAAGGCGTGAAGTAACTACCTTCTTGGTTAGGAGGCGATATAGGACGGTGAAGGATAGACGGTATCCCAACGGAAGGTGCGATTACGTCTTCTATTTTGTATGAAGAAGGCATCACGATGTCGTGTGTGTATTCAGGCCTTTAGACACCGTGTCTTGATTTTTGGGAAAACACCCGAGCCGAGTGGTACGATCACAAGAAAGCTCTCAACATACACCCAGTATGACACTGGTTACCACGGATAGAGCATTGCTCGTCGGATGATTCTAAAAATTTGATAATTTGACTTATAGGTTTGTTTTCTTGGCTGTTGGGTGACGGGCTCATAAGTTGATTGAGTTTAACAAGCACGGCATGGGTAGAAATAAAATAAATTAACCACGCGTGTATTTCGCAATCGGACACAATCGGAAACACTCGGCTGTGGTGTTTGCCGAATCATTATACACGGTGTCTGAAGCCAAAACACGAGCACTGGCATTGGTGTTGTACCCCCCGCGTGGCGTGTAAGTCTGGAAGCACGAAGTCAAAGTGGTGAATTCAATACACGCACTAGCGTGGTAAAAATAGCTCGGTGTGCAGTGTAGTGTTTGGACATGGCTGGTGGTCAGTGTGTAGGATATGCCTGTTGGGAGATGTCAAAAACTGAACTACAACATGTCTTCTTCTTTTAATGTTGGATTATTCAAAATAATTCGATTGTTTCAGGCATCGCGAGAGTCATTGTGGCCAGTTAAACGATATGTCAAAAAAATAAACAGAAATATTCAAGTTTAATTCGAGGTTTTTTCTTCAGTTCAAGTTCGATTCAAAACTGATAAAAAAGTCAATGGGATATTTGAATAGTTAGCTTTAGTAAAGAGTAAATAAATTTGAAAATATAAGGAGTTTTTTCATTTCGGCAATTTTGTTAAAAAAAAAAACAATATCATTTTTCTTGTTAAATTTTTGAACCAGGGATAATTTTTGGACACCTGCTGGTCTTACCCATTACTCAAATATGATCATAGTTGTTAAGAATTATAAAAATTAATGATTTTCTTATAATGGAAAATCCGAGGGAACATCTGATTACTAATCGGTGGCTTTCACTTCTGCCTTTAGTCACCTGGAGGCCATTTTATCACTATAATTTTTGCGCCATCGAAACTGGATGATTTTTTTGCACCTGCTAGTCTATCTCGCCTTCGGGAAAAAGTTGTTGAAAATTTGTTAAACTATACAATATCACTAAAAAGAGGATTTCCATTTGAGAGAAGAAGCTGGAGCTAAGGGGTTGCCACGGAGGGATGACCAGAACCGAATTTTTAACTAGGAAATTTCGATCATCAATCTTGATTTCTTCGACGCATCAACTTTTAGGTTTGAAATTCAAACCTTTATACTGAAATGATAACAATAACAGAAAACACAATTGATTTCAATATAAAAATATAAAAAATAATACACATCATTCTTCTACCACACGAAAAATTACAATCATTCAAAATAAATGCACAAAAGTACATTAAGACACAACATTACATTAATACACAAAATACATTTTAATTCGGAAAAAATACGCAAATTCGATTATCAATACGTTAACCTGAATCGAAAATACAGTAGTGAATCGCCCCTAGCTTCACACTCACTATCTTCACTTGCCAGTTCTTCATTTTCTTCTTCAGCGCCGTCTGATTCTTTTTCCGCTGACTGCTGCCTTGATTTCACTCTCGGAAAAAGGCCAATCCGCTTCACCGCTGGACGAAATTTCACCAGATGCTGCATCCGAATCTGTTCTGCGAGACAATCCGTCATCCATCTCCAAAAACTTGGCGTCACGGCTTACCGTAACCTTGTCAGTCGAAGTATCAACAAAACGGTAACCCTTGTGGATGTCAGAGTACCCTATAAACCGCAACTTTATCGCCTTACTGTCGAACTTGCCCCGTTTGACGTCGGGAATGCGGACGTAAGCAGGACAACCATATACTTTTAAATGACTAAATACTGGTTTCCTCCCGTAACACTTTTCGTACGGAGTCTTGTCCACCGATAGTGACGGAAGTCGATTCTGTAAATACGAAGCCGTGAGCACAGCCTCGCCCCTATACCGCTTGTGCAAGCCTGCATCAAGTAGCATCGTCGTTGCCATCTCCTGCAGCGACCGGTTCTCCCGCTCGGCTACACCATTCTGCTGCGGTGTATACGCTGTGGTAAACTGTGCTTTGATGCCCTCCCTGACAAAGAAATCTCGCAACTCCTTGTTTGCATACTCGCCTCCGCCATCTGAGCGGATAATACGGGGCTTTCGGTTGAAAAGGTTCTCCGCATATCGAACGTACTCTACAACCTTGGCCGGCGCCTCGGACTTCCTTTCAATTAGATAAACGACGGTGAAACGGCTGTAGTCATCGATCATCGTCATCAGAAACCGTTTACCACCGGGCGTTGCTGTCCGCATTGGTCCGCACAGATCAGTGTGCATCAGGTCTAAAACTTGTGACGACTTCCTCTATGCTACTTTGGGAATCGGGTTCCTCGCCGACTTCCCCTCGAGACATGGCTCACAGCACTCCCGGATACCACAGTCGGTAACGTACATACCGATGCCCAACTTCTCTTCGCGAATCCTTTTGATCGCGTCCGGATGCCTATGTCCCAAACGCCGGTGCCACTGATGCTAACAATTAATGGTGTGTGCCATACCTTCAACTTTCTTCGACGATTCTGCTAGCTTTAGCCGGCATAGACAGCCAGAGCACTCTCCTACTACCGTCAATAAGCCGGAAGCGTCACGGATCTCACATCCGTCCTGTTTGAAAACAGCAGTGAATCCATTTCCAGTCAGCTTGTCCACCGAGACTAGGCCACTTGTCAACGATGGAACGTACAAAACGTCAACAAGCTTCACGTCGACTGCCTCACCTTCACCATTTTCACCGAGCACTGTACCTTCGCCGTATCCGGCTGTCTACGCCACTTTACCATCGTCCAAAATAACGTTTGGGCCGGTTTTCTTCTAGAGCGTCGAGAAAAAACTTTCGTCACCAGTTATGTGACAGCTTGCTCCACTGTCGATAAACCACGACCCGCCTGAATTACTTCCAACCATATAACACACACCACCATTATTGTTCTTCGCCTGTTTCGCGCTTTGTTTTTCTTCGGGCCTCTTCCGCTCTTCACCACTTTTCTTCTGCTTCGTTAGCTATCGTACAGCTCTTCGATTTCCTGAAGGTGTCGCACAAGCTCAACGAACACGATTTCTTCAACAACGAATTGCGAGAAGTCATCGTTGTCTTTTCGTGGTACGTACGCAGTTGTACCCAAAATTCTTTCGCATCTTTCGCACTTTTTACAAGGCTAAACTGGCTGTCTTCAACACACAACCCGATAGTAGCGCGAGCTTTTCGTTCGTCTTTCTTCCACTTCGCCGTCACCTCAGCCGATTTCGCGTCGGCAATCACGTACCATAGCTCTTCCCGCATCAACAACATTTCCATGCGGAATTTCCAACTCTACTGGTTGGTGTTGTTGAGCCTTGCAGATGCAAGTTTACCTAGGTCTGCCATCTTCTCTTCACACAAGAGACACTCGCGACGCGAAACAACAAACAACACCGTGGGATCACTTTTTCGCAATTTTTTCTACCTTCCGGCACTTACTTTGGGCCCATAACCTGTGAGCGGACAGATTTCACAGAGCACTAGCAGACACGCGTATTGGCTTCGGAAGGATGAAAATAAAGTGATATAAACGCGGCGATACTTTCACTGTTAATTATATTTCACTTATTGCGATGGCGGTTCGGAATACACAAAGTTTTTGTTGTTGTCGTTTCTATAAAAAACAAATAAACATATAGTGTTGCCAGAAGGTCCAAACATATTTTAGGGATAAGAATGTCAAAAGAATGAAGGGCGCGACATTGCATATTCTATCAAAATCATGCACTCATTTACATATCATGACTCAGAAACGATCCAATAGAGGAATCCAACTTGAAAAAAGAAGAAAACACCGAGTGGTGATAAATCTGACAGCTCCCATGTTAAAGCATAAGACGAAAATTTTAAAAAGAAGAAAACACCGAGTGGTGATAAATCTGACTGCTCCTATGTTAATGTATAGGACGAAACTTTTAAAATGCTTCTAGAAAATTCAAATGAAATTTTAATTAAAAGCGGTTTGTTGTTTGATGTAAGAAAAATCCAAAACTGCACAATAGGGGCATTATTTTAATTTTATTTTTATTTTTCTGAAAATGTCTTTATTGAGTAGTTTTGGATTTTTCGTACATCATACAACAAACCGCTTTTAATTAGAATTTCATTTGAATTTTCTAGAAGCATTTTAAAAGTTTCGTCCTATACATTAACATAGGAGCTGTCAGATTTATCACCACTCGGTGTTTTCTTCTTTTTTCAACCTGGACTCGTCCATCTGGAAAATCCTATGTTTATGTTTTTTCTTTCAGTCTAGACCTTACTTTGAATGGAAAGTTTAATTGTTCAATCCTACTAGAAAAGAGAGGTAATAAAATTTACAGCCACCACGTTATCACCAGGCAAGAAATTTATTTTGTTTAGTAGTCTACCAGAATCAAAAGCCCTTGGACGCGATGGACGGTCGAACTAGGCATTGATTAAAACCAGAATCAAAAGCCCTAGGACGCGACGAACGGTCGAACTAGGCATTGTTTAAAACCAGAATCAAAAACCCTAGGAGGTGACGGACGGTCGAACTAGGCTTAGTTTAAAACCAGACTCAAAGGCCCTAGGACGCGACGGACGGTTGAACTAGGCATTCAACGTCAGAGGAACCAACTTCACTAAATAGATTTATTTGTTTTTTTTTTTTAAGGTAAGGAAAACATTATATCAATCATGGCTTCCAAAATCAAATATGTTCAAAACAAAAATGACCATTGTCAATTATGTGACAAGGCTAACTTGGATACTATGGTCTGTTGCGATGAATGTGAAAGATGGTTTCACGTTACTTGCGCTAAGTTGGACCATATTCCAAATGAAACGGAGTTTTGGTCTTAAAATGCACACAATCTTTGATGTACATGCAGAATTTGGAAAAAGAAGTTCAAGCTCTTAAGCGAACCTCTGAAGATACTCAAACTAAACAAAATTTGGAAATGATGAAATCTCATCAATTCTTCATGAAAGAGCTAGTTGACAGCTTAAAGTCGACAACGATCAAAAGTCAGTCTTCTACTAGTGAATGCTCAACTGAAAAATCGGATAAAATGATGAAAATTATTGCACGGCAGTCTCTGATGGATTTACCTTATTTTGATGGATCATTTAAATTGTGGTCCAAATTTGAAACTTCATTTTCTGAAACTACAACTACAAAATAATGGATCTTCCCTAATTTGGAAAATTTGACTCGTCTCCAGAAAAATCTAAAAGGAGATGCTCTAAAAATTGTTGAACCGCTGTTATTGGACAGCAAAACTGTTGACAAAATAATGGAAACATTAAAGGCAAATTTTGGAAATATGCAAAAAAAAATTATAAATTTCTTTGAAAGGAAGTCATAAGTTTAAAGAATAAGAGAAGAAAAACAGATTAAACATAAAGATCGCATCAATACGCACCTGAATTTCGAATATAAGAAAAAATGCGTACCTTGTTTTGCTTGTAATAAACAGCACAAAACAACTGAATGTCCCTTATTCTTAAAATTGAATTTAGCCAAAAGAAGGGAAATACTTACTAAGCAAAGGGCTTGTTTTGCTTGTTGTAATTTTTGAAATCACCAAGCAAAGAACTGTTTTAGTACAAAGGGATGTAATTTAAATGGATGCAAGATAAAGCATTACCCATTGTTACATGAAAATGCACAGAAGCTTTAATTTGTTCCAGAAATTAAGGCATCAATAAGTAACCAATCTTTAGAAACGCCTGAAGTAAAACAATTAAACTGCCACGAACAAAAAGGAATAATATATTATCAGATTGTACCTGTAATGCTGCAGAATACTGATAAAGATATAGATTTTTTGGCATTTTTAGATCAAGGATCATCAGTATCCTTAATTTTAGAAGATGTAAAACAAGAACTTAATATACAAGGAAAATATAAACCATTAACGTTATCTTGGACGAATGGTGAAGAGCAAGAGGACAAAGATAGCGAAGAAATATCTATCCGAATCAAGGGATTAGCAGGCAAGACATATCTTCTAAATAATGTACAGACGATTAAGAAGATGTCTCTACCCTCACAATCTATCAATAAATGAATTAGTCAATCGATATTCATATCTTAATGATATGTATTACAAAAATGAATCCCCAAAACTTCTTATGGGTTTACCGCATGCTTATTTAATACAAGCATTATATTCACGTGCAGGAAAATTCAATGTATCAATTTCCAATAAAACTAGAATTGGTTGGGTCATACATGAATCTAAAAAACTTATGAATAAACAAGCTGAATTCGTTATGACAATAAAAAGTGAAGAAAAATCGTTCAAAGAATTGATGTATAATTATTTCTCTACCGAAGAATTCGGAGTCAAAGCTCCAGTTACACCAATGGTCTCCAAAAAAGATAAAAGAGCAAAAAAAAAAAATGGAGAACACCATAAAATATTAAAATGGGCAATATGAGATTGGACTGTTATGGAAGGAAGATAAAATATCCTTTCCATACAGTTATCAAAATGCTCTCAGTAGATTGAAGGGTCAAGAGAAAAAGATGAGGGAAAACGCTTCCCTTAGAACATGGTATAATAATAAAATCATTGAATATGAGACAAAGGAACACATTTGAAAACTGTCCGCGAAGGGAATATTTGAAATGTCTACAAATGTTAATTTTATTCCACACTTTACAGTAATCAACCCAAATAAAATGCCACCTTAAACCGCGCTTAGTGTTTGACGCTGCCGCTAAAGTCAAAGGAGAATCTTTAAATTCTAAGCTGTTATCAGGACCAGATGCTACAGCTTTATTGTTAGGAAATCTAATACGCTTTCGAGAAGAATATTTGCTATCAGTGGTGATATTAAAAAAATGTTCCATCAGATTAAAATTAGAAAAGCAGATCAACCATTTCAACTTTTTTTGTTTGGGTTTTCTGACAATTTAGGGGCACCTCCAATCCTGATGGGAAACTGGTATAGATCTAAATATTTAGATCTGAAGTGATCTAAATTTTTGCACCGCGACGTTCTATATTAGCTTTTATACCACAACCAGATTTAAATTTTTGGATCTTATAAAAAAATTGATCCAAATGATGCATGTTTTGGATCACTTTTTTGCCTTGATCTATTTTCTGTAGTAGTGCTGGCAACAATGCTATTAAAAACGCGGACCACGGAGATGATGAGACAAATGATCAGGTTCAAACTGCAGTTGCCGCTATGAAAGCAAATTATGGATAAAAACCAGAAAAGCAAGAAGGACAATATGGAACCATGGACCCAAAAGGGGAGGACGTAGTTGTCCCTAAGAAACATTTGAAAAATTATGGATCACTATCGTACTAGAGAACCGGCTTCTAGTACTGGCAAAGTGCCGTGTATACTAGATTATTTTCAATGTTGCGTAAGCGTGTTTTACTGTGCATGTTAGTTATGTCAGCTGATGTTTACAAATTCAACTGGAACATGTAGTATCCTTTTGTCCACCCCACTGGTGGGGAACTGCATGATGTGAAACTTTTCTGGCTCCCGTCGTGCCGATCCGGAGAACCGAGTGACAGGAATTAAATTAGATCGAAAAATTTAATTTTCATAGCGACAAATCTAAATTGATCACAAGGTGAAATTATGAGGATTTGAGCCGACGACAATGAAGGAACGCTTGAAGCGTTTAAGTTTTCAGTAATAACTGACCGACTAGCTATCCTGTGTAAGGCAATCCAGTAGTTGACTGCAGCACCATTGTGATTCGAGCTATGAAGACTGCCAATATTGCTGAACAAAGATGTCGTCGTCCTAAATAGAGAATGAAATTTATTGGGGAAAAGCAATGGTCCTTTGCTGTAGTCGATGCTTTCGTATGTGATGCTGCTGCTAGACTATTCACTCGTTTGAGAATAGCGCAATCATTAGCATGGTAGGGCAGTGAACTTTATATTGTCATCAGTTGGAATAAGCACTGATTAAAAGACATTCGCTGGGGTAGCTGCTCTGATAAAAGTCATCCTCTGCTTCGAGTGTTATAGGGTAACTAGAGATTCTCTTCAGTAAAGGATATTATGTGATAAGATACAGTTTTAAACATCATACCAAATAAGGGAACGTCCATTAATTACGTCACGCAAAAATTGTCTTTTTGTAACCCCCCCCCCATGTCACGTTTTTTGTATGGACCTAAGGCATTAGATGTCCGTGAAGTTAGCAATCCGGAAGATGAACCTCAGAACGCAGGAAACTTTGCCGACAGCATTACGAGATATGCTGCTTGAAGGTGAGTTGTGTGTCCAGAATTACTCCTAGGTCCTTGACTTGACTGACGCCCTCAATTTCGGTGCCCAACAAGACATACTTGAATAAAATAGTCTGCTTCTTGTGCGAAAACGAGATAACCGTGCATTTGGCCGGGTTGACATCCATGCGATTCAAATTGCACCAGTCGGCAAAAGCATTCAGCTGACGTTGAAGAAAGCGAAATTGCCAGGGTCCCGTTTGCTACCCTTTTTGTGTACTGGAAACATTTGCGTAAATTTCCAACAGCAAGGAAAAATACCGACAGCCGCCGATAGTCGTAAAACGTGAAGCAGCGGGGGCAACAAACTATCCAGGTGTAGTTTGAGAAAGGACGAAGGAATTCTATCCGGCCCGGGATTATGAGATAATTTGAGTTTAGAGCAGGCCTTGATTATCATCTCTGCATCGACCGGCAAGTGGAACGTATCTGGCCGCAAGTCTAATGTAGTCATCGCTCAATGTCTCCTCGGTGAAAACGCTAGAGAATTTCTCGGAAAATAGCTGGCCTGCGGGGTGGAAACCGTGTTGCTCGTTTACAAATTTCCAGAATTGTTTAGGACGTGACTTAAGCCTTCTCTGTATTCCACGCCGATACTGGAGAAAGCAACGTTTCGCGACTCGTGTGTATTTGTGATTCATCCTAACATAGTGACGACTAAGAAATAGTGTCCGGTGCTTTGTGAATTCTCTGAGGGCAGCTCTCTTGCCAGATTTCAAGCGACGAAGTTCGCTCGTTTGTCAGGGTGGACGAGACGTATGACGATGGATTCTCTTCGGAACGTGTCTATCTATGACATATTCCAGATATTTGCAGAGTAGTGTCAAATCTTCAAGTGGACTTGGAACTTCGTGGTTGCTCCGAGAACTTTGTATAGGAATGTTTAGCTTCAGGAAAATTGCATCACGAAAGATCCACGGATTCCTAGAAATTCCGAGATCTTCTCCAAAAGCCATAGGATTTTAAAAGAAATTAGAAGAGATGTTCGGATAGCTGTAGGTAGTTTCGGAAACTTATGAGAAAGAGTTTTTTTTAAGATCTGTAATAATCAGCAAGTGCCATGAGCTTTAAACAAAACGTTATTCCTTCAAAGACTAACAGAGACAGTTTGAATAGTCCTGATAACTTCAGAAATTATTAGCAGGAACTTTCAATGAATGCGAGAGGCCTTACGGCCATCAATTTTGACTCAATTGTGGGTCGTTTTTGACTCATTTTGCCAAAAGTGGCGTCACTCATATATTGTTAAATGTAACTTCAATTAGCAAGACGAACATATCTAAGAAATCGAGTTAAATCAGATGGATATTCTAGATATGTGGACCTGTCAATCCCAGTTACATTTACTCATATTTATGGGACTCCAATTTTGTGTAAGCTTGAGTCAAAAACGACTCAAAATCAAGTAAAATTGGTGGCCGTATTGAAGACAGAAAATGCGAGTAACAGAAATTCATAAAATTTGGAAAAAAAAAATGCTACAAACCACACCTTCTGCGAATCTAACATAATTTCAATGAGCTTCATAAGCAAGCTTGAGAGAATTTTTAAGAAGTTTCGAAAATTCTCAACTCTTTGGAACGATTCGATAATTTCAGAGAAGAAGAGAAGAATAATTTTTCAAAGCAAAAAACAGAACATTTTTTTTTTTTGCTTTAAAGTTCAAGAATTCTGTCTGCCTTCAGCACGATTGACGTCGCGTTCCTTGCTCAATTCGGAGCTTGACCCGTGCCTGCGTACAACCCCATCCAGTATATCACTTATGCTGTGCCTTATTCGTCCTTTCAATCCAACCACCCCTCAGCCCGGTAGTTCATTCAAAGCCTTCCTTCGGAGCCGAGTGAGGTCTTTGGAATTCATTGCTCTTCCCTCCACCCCACACTCGCACGTGGACATTTTTCTTCCTATCAGCCCGATTAAATCTCGGCCCGAATCCTCCTATCGCGTTACCAGCTGCCATTCGACGCAGCAACTCCGCTGTACTATGTAAGCTATGTGTATGCAAATCACCTATTTTTATGCCTTTTTCATTCCCTTTTCCAACTCCCCCTTGGGTTAACTCCTCCGCCACCCGAACCGTCGCACCTACCTTCGGTTGTACTTGGTATAAACTGCTACTAAGGCGCTCAGCGCTAAAGGGCCATGAAGCTCCACCCTGTGCGGAATCCGCACTTTGGTACTCAGATGGCAACCAACCCTTCCTCTTCTCTTCTAGTTGTCAGCGGCCAACCAACAGCAGTAGCACTGACGGCAAGGTTCTTTCTGAATTTATGATAAAGCACCACTTGTGAAAACAATAAGATTTTTCCCGGCTCTCTCGGCGATTCTTTGCCTTCTCCAAGACGCGCACAAGAAAAAAAAAACTCTGAAAACAACTTCTTCAAGGTAAGCCCTCTCCGGTACACCAACCACTCTTCGGTCAGAACAAGCACAAATAACTTCACAAGCGCACAATACGACCCGGATCAGACTCACAATTTCCCACCTATATTGACATTATGCTGGTTGACTGACTCCGGAAGAATTTCCACACAACGTGCACAGATTGTTGTACAATCCACCGATAGTAATCTCCACCAACAACGCGTAAAGGTCAGCCCGGAACACTGTCCCGTTTCTTTCTTCCGTATTTTAATGTTCCGGATCTCTTATTACACTTCTGCTACTCTCTGGTGATATGCGCGTTTGTATTCTTCCACCGCCATACAGTTTTTTTCTCCTTTACTAAAGTCAAGAACCCGAGCACCCGAACCGTCCGTCGTCGCCACGATCCGTCACTAGTTCAATCCAATATGTTACAGAGGCGAAAAATGAACGGGGTCTCGGACTTTATTAGAAAAACCACACGATTTCGCGAAGCAGATGAGCTGCACACGTACAACAAGAGTCTGTTCTGTCCTATGACTGGGAGCTGGACGGTTGGCTGCTGCTGCTTGGCTTGCTAATCGGTAAATAAAATTCTCTCTTCTCGCGTTTTTTCCCCATCGGTTTCGATTTTGACACACTCGCTCGGATGATGTTTTCGTTGAATGAAGCTTGCCTTTGTAGTTGTGCAATTCCGAATGAATTCATTGATAAGGTGACAGATTCTGATGGTGTTTTCTTTCTTGGTTTGATACGAAGTGCGGCTGTGTAAGTGATTTGTTTATATCAGATTTTTTTGTTTGAAACACTCGCTGCTTGTACATTGGAGACGTGCAGTAATGTGCGTAAAATGACAGTTACCGAAATTTTAGAGCTCGTTCGGCAACTCACTCTCGGAGAATCGAACAAAACATAACGGGGCTTGTCGTATCTGTGTTTGTGTGCGCCAATTTGGAGCAGATCTAGAATCAAAATACGAAAAATCCGAGAATACAGTAATTGTAGTAGTAGTGGTTGTCAACAGAAAAGTTGAGAGTCAACCGTTTTAGGTTTTACTGTCAAACGCGAGGGTGTCAGAGACGCAGAACGGTGCACGGTGAGAGATAACAATGATATCAGGAAGACAGTCTCGTACTACTGTAAATGGCAGCAGTTCCGTAGCACTGTAAAAATAATAACGAATGAACTGTAAATTTATTCTTTTGCAAAAGAAGTGTAAAAAAAGTACCGAACAGATTGTAAATTCATTCCATGCTGTCAAAAAACGCAATATTTTCCCACCATTTTGAAGTTGAATGTTGGCCAGCGCTCGTGAGTTGCACGGTGCAGCCAAAATAAGTTCCAAAAATAAGTGCTAAAAATGGAGATATGGACAGCAACTTCCCCGTAGCCACATTCACAAGGAAAGGAATTTGTTGGCTTACTCCAAGGATCATCCGATTGCAGCAACGTTGGTTGGAAATTCTAAGATATTTTACGCAACGATAACCAAGTGTTAGTGTATCTGATTATACTATTTTAATTATTAACACACAAATAAATGATTTAAATAAACAGAAATGGAGCAAGAAATGAATGCGAATGACAGATTTATTTAACTCATTAATTATCCAATTTCAAAATCAAGAAAAAAAAACCCGCATAATCATTAACTATTCCTGGAACATATGCCTTATTGTTGATGACCGTTTCCGTTATTGTTACGACATTTATCCTTGTAGTTGACAACTATAAACTAACAATCTCCTATAAAGTTTTAACAATATGTCAGATGGTAAAAGGCCAAATAACAATATGCTGAATAGGCGGTTAAGTTAGGTTACCATAAAAAAATGCCAATTTTCACGAACAAAATTTTTCTGGAAATAATCCACACATATTTATTGGCAAAAATCCATGGAAAATTCCACATAATACTGATGTGTTCACACATAAACAGAACCCTCTGAGAAACACAAATGAAGTTTATGTGACAAATGAAAAGTATGTGTGGCCACACATAGTGGTTATGTGTACACATAGGAAGTATGTGTGGTTACAAATAGCTACCATTTGTTGATCGCATTGCAAAAAATCATGTGTCGGACACATAGATATTATCATTGCTTTTTTTATCAGTGTATTTTCTTTAATCAGTTCGTTTATTTGTTAGGCTCAGGCGTGTGTAACACTTTACGGAGCCAATATTCAATATTGTTATTTACAATGTATAATTTTTCAATTTTAGTAAAATGGGGTGCGAATTACTCGTAGCTAGCTTGAGGTTAATGGGTCACATTATCGTTTGGAAGGGGCTAGGCAGGTAACTTATTGAAGGTATTATTTGCTGCTCATGGTTGCGACATCTATCAAATCCACGGTCCCTGTAGTCCCTTTCATGAACTAAGCCGCAGATGGGGGACTACTACTTGCTGGCCATGTACAAGTAGCACGGAAACAAAAGGATGGTATAACTGGGACACAATGGCAGGGAATTTACTAGACTGGAGAGGAGGGAGTGATGACATTACACTCTTAGATCAGACAAACAAAGGAATTCGTAAATCGCTTGCATGTAGGGGAGATCACGCATTCCTAAAACATCTCTTACCTCGCGGGAAGGTTGTCTACCTCGGGCCACTAGGGTATCCAATAGTCGTGCTTTGGAGGCATCATTACCCGGGCAATGCCAAATTGTGTGATCGATGTCATCATAACCGGTTCCGCACCTACACATGTTGCTATCGACGAGTTTAATTCTGTAGAGATGTGCGTCTAGCGAGTAGTGGTTGGACATAAGTCTTGGCATCACACGAATGAAACCGCGACTTACATCCAGACCTTTGAACCACGATCTCGACGAAACATTTGGAATAATGGAATGTAACCACCGCCCAAGAGAATTACTTGTCCAATCGTTTTGCCAACTTTGAAGAGAACTCTGACGTACTAATGGGAAAAATTCATCATGTGAAATTCTTCTTTCAAAAATCTCGCCTTCTTTTGAGGGGACCCATGCAAAGGTAATTCTAAATGATCTTTCGACCAACGCACACATCTGCTCCCTTATTTTTGAAAGAAAGTAAGATGAGTGCCTCACTGTTTTCATCGACCGGAGGGCCTCAATAGAACTGAGACTATCCGAGAAGATGAAATAATGGTCTATGGGCATGTCGGAAATTATCCCCAATGCGAAATTGATTGCTGCCAGCTCCGCAACATATACGGAACAAGGCTCCTGAAGTTTCCGGAAAGCAGATGAGTATTAATTGTAAACACCGAAACCAGTGGATCCATAAATGCGCGACCCATCTGTGTAAATTGTTCTATTGCAATTTGGGTAATGTCTCTTGGGATATTGGATAATGTCTCTTCACAACAGCTTGAGACGCAGTTGGGCTGGGAACCGCTTTCTAGTAAACACTACCAATTCGTTTTTTTTTGTGATGAAAACTCGATCCCCAAATTTCTGGCCCAGATGGACAGATTATCTAGGGAATGTAAGTTGTCTTCGCGTGCATCTATTTTTCAAGCAGTTATCAATATGTTTAACATAAAAAATATAAAGCAAGGGACTTAAACATGCGCCTTGGGGTAAGCCCATGTAGCTAATTCTGGAAGTTGTCAGTTGACCTAGATTAAAGGTCATTTGTTTTTCTGACAGTAAATTATACAAAAAGTTATTTAAAATTCCTGGTAAACCACTACTGTGCAGACTATCTGCCAGTATTTCTATGGAAACTGAATCAAATGCGCCATTGATATCCAGAAATACTGAAGCCAACTGCTCCTTGTGTGCAAAGGCCAGTTGTATATCAGATGAAAGCAACGCTAAACAATCGTTTGTTCCTTTGCTCTTCCGGAAACCAAATTGCGTATTTGATAGTAGGTTGTTTGATGCAACCCAACGGTGAAGTCTTGATAGGATCATTTTTTCTAACAATTTCCTTAAACATGATAGCATAGAGATCGGACGGTAAGAACTGTAATCAGACGCTGGTTTCCCAGGCTTTTGAATAGCTATTACTTTAACCTGCCTCCATGCGGGTGGAACTATATTTAATTCCATGGGAGTGTTATACAGGTTAAGTAATCGTCTTTTAGCGATATCGGGAAGATTTTTTAGAAGGCTGAATTTAATAATATCGCTTCCCGGAGCAGAGTTGTTCGATGAAAGAAGTGCCATTGAAAGTTCCAACAGTGTGAATGGTTCGTCCAGAAAACCGTTACTTCGAATGGTATCCCGTAAATTCGGTTGTGTTGGGACAGAGTCTGGACAAACCTTTTAAGCGAAGTCGAATATCCACTGCATGGAGTATTCTTCACTCTCATTGGAGGATGAGCGGTTTCGCATATAACGAGCCTTTCTCCAAAGCGTTGTCATCGAGGTTTCTCTAGATAGTCCCTCTACAACCGAACGCCAGTAATTGCGTTTCATTGCTTTGAGTAAGTTTTTAAGCTTTTTTTTCAAGCTTGATGTACTTATCAAAAAGCTCACATGTTTCATGTCTGCGATAGTCTTTAAACGCATCGGATTTCTCAAGATATTACTTAGTGCATTTGTCATCCCATCCAGGGGTGGTGGGTCTTCTTTTGAGGGATGCACTAGGAACACGTCGTTCCTGAGCTTCTAACGAACTTTTATACATCAGTTCGGAAAGGCAACGATATTCTTCTAATGGCGGAAGAGGATCGATAGAATCAATACCAAGGGTTACCGCCGATACAAAATGTTGCCAATCAATATGCCTCGTGAGGTCATAAGGGACATGGATTGACTGGTCTATATTTTGAAAACTATTTGTGATTGAGATAATAATTGGTAAGTGATCACTACCATGGGGGTCATTGATTACCTTCCACAGACTATCTAATGATAGTGAATTCGAGCACAAAGATATGTCAAGTCGACTCTCCCTGGCAGGAGGTTTTGCTATTCGTGTCGCTTGGTCAAGTTGAAATCGTCGCATAAGTCATAGAAAATACCCGCTCTGTTGTCATCGTATTGTTCGCCCCAAGCAGTACCATGCGAGTTTAGATCGCCCAGAATAATAACTGGAGATGGAAGTAATGTAATTGAACTCCAAAGTTGACGGCGGTTTATTGATGCCCTCGGAGGGACATAGACGGAAGCTATGCGAAGATCGTGGAATCGTGAAATCGTGGAAGTTTAATTCATCTTCAGATGAAAGCCAAGTTTCACAGAGAGCAAATATATCACAATCAGAATTGTGAATCAAATACTTGATCGAGTCTAATTTAGGTATTAGACTACGACAGTTCCATTGTAATACGGTGATCATATCTTGATCCTCACTCGACAAATTATTCATCGAAAGATATGAATTCACCAATGAGGGGCCATGATACAGTCAATTGCTTGATGTAGTTTCCAACTATAGGAATAAGCAGGTCACTAAGTCGTCGGAGCGGTGAAGCATCCGAAAGGCCAAGAGCATTTAAAATGTTATCCACAATGTCCCTAAAATTAATCTTACCTCGCTTGGACGGGATATTCTTAGAATTGCGAGAAGACGTAGTTTTTGGTAACCTCTTACGGTTACTGATATTAGGTAGGGGCAGGTTGGTATAGCTACAGCTAGGAACGGATGCATCAGCTATTACCGGTTTATTCGGTTTTTTTAATTGACCCCCGCTACCTCCAATTTTTTGCAAGCTTTTGAGAGTCGATTTTATTTGTTTCCGGCGCACACCCGCAGAACTAGTAGGCTTTCTTTTACCGTGAGCGTGTACCTCCGGAAATCCACTCTCATCGGCTACGTCAGAGTCCAGTTCGTCGGAAGACAAAATCAAAAAAGGATTTTCATTTTGAGCAGCTGATACAAACAATGCAGACGCTCCGTTTTGCGACTTTAACATTTCTGCATACGTCTGTTTGGAGCGTTCTTGTATGGAACGTCTCACGTTACCAGTGCGCTTCTTGTACACGGGGCAGTTCTGCAAATCGTCTTTATCAATTTCAACAAATTTTGGGAGAATTGATCCGGCGAAGGTCACTTGTAGCGAGTCCGACGGTGAATACGTCTGTTTTCCATCTACCATTGATCATGCATGCAATTGTTTGCATTCCAGAATCTCAATGGTAGACGAATCAGAATCTGGAAGTCGCCCCTTACCTTCCATAACGTCTTCACACGTCAGGCTCACTGCAGAAGCCACACCATCTATCTCCATATCTCGAGATGGGATGTAGACGTAGTACTTGACATTATAACCTTCGTCACTAGCAATTTGATTTGCAATTGTATACGTAGGTGCAGTGACACGCAGTTTGTTTCGGTTGACCTGATGAAATTCGGTCCCCGGATAACGACGCGTCAAATTTCTTTTTATGCCCAAAAAGTCTAGGGCTTTCACGGGCTTCAAATGGTGAGTTGACAACTTCGAAGGAGGGTGCGGCCGACCTCTCGTCCTCACAAGTTCCTACGTCACGCCTCCACGAGTCATATGATCACAAAAGACTGCCAGCTGAAACATGGAGATGCTGGTTGGCGTAGCCTGGGCAATGTTGTCAATCTGACAATAGCGAAGTGAGGGGGTGCGACTGAAGATCGTGTACCTTTAAATCATATTGTATATTTTCCATTCTCATTTTATTAATAATTTCAGCACGTTTTGGAGTAATCTTTGCATTCCATAACCATGTAAGAGCCTGGAGCAACATAACAGGCATCAAAGGCTCAATTTGTATTTCAGCATTTCAGCATAACATTGAATTTAAAATTGCACTTCTGAACTTTAACTACTAGAAGACTGGCATGTGCTTATAAGCAATGTTAGATTATATTTTAATATTGTGTTTAGTGGCATTATGGTAAGATAAGCCATTTATTTCAGGAATCATCAAACCGGATTCTTCGTTCATCCCTATTGCTCTCTTTGAAATGTTACTAGAACAGTATAAAGAAAAAAATATTACTACATGTCTTTTAAAACAATATCTTTTATTGAAATTTTATCGGTGATATTTGGAATGATCTATTCTGTTTTCAGCTTTTCCAGTGCAAGAAGGATATTGATTCATATCTAATTTTTATTTATTTTTCAGTAACAATCCATTGGTAGTATCATTCAAGTTTGAAATTTGAATAAATTGCCATGTTTGTCTATAGTGATATCCTAATATTTTGTGTACAAAATATACTAAATATTAAATAACATATAACGGGGAAAGGGAGGGACCATCAGGGCACCCAAGTAAAACGATTTGGATAGGGAGCATGGGACTGCCTCCTCCCTATTGTTAACATTTCGCGGAACGAGGGCGGGCTCTTCGACCCCATCTATTGGGTTTATTCTGTTAAACGAGGGCTCGATGCTAGTGCTGTCTGTGTGACCTTGCTTTTGGAAGGAGATTCTTTTCCCTATATTCGCGGGTTTCGCGTAAGTGTCTCTGCTTACGGGCCCGCCCAAACGTTTTTGGGCCCTTCATACAGGAGCTTGATGATCACAAACAATATTAGAATCCTGATCAAATCGTTTTTCAGATTATTCCACTGCTATGGGAAGTTACCTTGCTACAATAGATGGTAGTTTTATATCATCATCATCATCAAAAAGTCTAGGGCTTTCACTTTCTGCCGAAAGTAGGCAACCCAAGGAGAGGCAGAAGACGGCTGATAACAGCGCGCCCTAAAAACATCTTTGGGAGGCAAGTTAGAATCTCTTAGAATCATCAACAAAAAATCAAATACAGGTACAAAAAACAAAAATTAAATAAAACAAAATAAAAATCAGATTATTATTTTTTTTGAACCGCCCTATGCAGAACGATATTTTTTTTAACCACTCTCGCAGAACGATTCACTATATGGGAAAGAGATATACAAAAATCACTAACAGATGAGGGAACAATAACAAAACTGTGCTGTTTACTTGCCCTTACGCAGCGCCTTTGCCGGTGTGGCACTTTCTGCTGTTACTCGCAAACAAAGCACCGCTTGCTGAATGGCAGTGGATGAAGCGATGACCTTCCCTGCTGAGATGATGCTTATGGGGTTACACTTTCCCCCCTCGGGTGTTTGACGAGGGTACTGGCTGGACAGATCATCCGTCGGACTCGGCCGGGAATGTCTGCTTCCCTAAAGAAGCGCTCGCGGTTCAAACAGTGCACTAATTTTATTCACCGCGTGGTTGATAGCGGGTGGAAAAAAAAACAAAAGAAGTAGAGAGGAGTGCGAAAAAAAAAAACTGAACCGAAGCTCTTCAGCTTGATGCGGAATGGAGCTGATATTATCAACGAGCTTTAGTCAATATCAGCAAATTTCCTGGCAGCACAAAATACTGCACATTCGTCGTTTGATTTGTATCGAAGTCTGGCAATTGAAAAATTCACGTCCAGATCCAGCACGCGCTTTCGACTGGTTGGCTCCGGGGAGCTCTTCAGCTACATTGTGCGCAGCATTTAGGAAATTTTCTACTGTATTGACGAATCTATTGAAGGAAGACCATGATCTCACCGACTCCAACCTTTTCGTGAACTTGTCGACCTCTCTTCATCAAGGAGAGATAATTAATTTTAGTAACACAAATTTGACTGATACGATCCAACAAACTAACTAACACAGATCAAACACAGATCGGAACTGTAATTTCAGGCTATTGCAAAAATTTTAATCGAATAACAAGTGAATCGGCTAAGATAAGAGAAATTCATAACAAAATTTTGTGTGCTACCAAATAATTTTAGCAAACGAAACCAGTTGTTATGATAGTCTAAGAAGTTAAGAAATTTTGAAAGCAGATATAATGTTTTAGGGATGACAAATTTTAAAATGTCTGAAAAAAGTCATAAGGGGGTGTTCTAATTGCAGTTCCGAAATTGTCACTACTTTGAAATTTAAAGAATTCGAGGGTGTATAGGTAAAAGTGCATACAGCAGGTAAAACATGTTAATGCCTCGGTGTATTTTCCACCTAACAATTCTCGTATATGTCCAACAAACAATCACTCATTAATAAACATCATTATGGCGATTTAATTCAGCAGCGTGTTGAATAATCTCTGAACTATTTTCAGTCACAGCTTTTGTTCAGGCATTATTCGAACACATTTGGAGAAGTTATTAAGCTGTCGCCAAGTGCTTTTGGACACTGCCAATTGTATATGCTCAAGAAGCAAGTTTGCAGCAATGGAGTTCAGCTGATAATTGAATAACTACTGTTTAAGTGCTGCACGAACTTGAGGGTAATTCCGAGAGTCAAAGTGACCATAGTTGAGCTAAGCGAGTTTGTTTTAAGAATAATATATTCTTTCCTTGTTAGTTAATAGTCACGATGGAATTTTTCTTCAACATCATTAAACATATTAAAAAAGCTGTGATGTCTTTTATAGAACTTTTGTTTAACTTTTTTTAAATTCTCATAAAACTTTCTGTGGTTTTTTTGTAGGATTTTCCATACGATACAGACATTTTATACTATGCATATTTAATTTGATATTATTATGCATGTACATTAACAGAAACATTATGTAACATTTATTTATTAACATTTAATGGCGAGATTTGCACCATCAACCTTCGTATCCTCAACTACATGACAAACCAACTGCGCTATCCTAGAATTGAATGAAGTATAAACGAATCGTCTATATAAGCTCAATATTATATATTGAACTAGTTGACTTGTCGTGGCTAGCCACGATTAAAAATCATTGAAAATGTAATTTAATCGTCCTTGCACAACTCAGGACTGATGTTATGTTATTGTCTGAGGGCCTGTCAATGGCGGACTATTTCACCGAACCGTTTTAAGTGCATAAAAGATCATAGGTGACGGTAACATTATGTACTCATAATGCACAACAAAAGTAATTGCAGAAAACTACGATTGCATTATACCGGGCAGACGCTTGCCGTCCAACTCGCTAACGCTCGTCGGACCATAACTAAAAAAACATCCTCTGTTTGCATTAAACCTGGCAAACGCTTGAATCAGTCGTTTGCTAAGAATCGAATCGACGCAATGCTTACACTTCGGATTTCGGAGACTTCGGAGGCATTCTGCCACCTCAGTTCCTCAATCCTCAATGCGGCTTGCCGCATACCAACTTAAATTAAACTAACATTTTTATTTTTACACTATTTTCAGCCACATAACAATAAAAAATGTACCATTTGCAAATGTTTTAATGCCGATAATCAAAGAAATCAGAAAATACAATTTCATCTATTATAAAAATATTTTTGAAAAATCGAAATATAGCATAGCATAGCATAGCATTTTCCGACCATACACAATCCTGGGTTGGCTGTTGTAGAGACGATGGAAGCGCCAGATCCTTATGATCAGCAAGGGATAGGAGGGAAGTGTTGGTTAGATGTCTACTTAAGAAGATGCTGAGAACTCATGCTACCTTCATAGACATCTGGAGTTGGAAGTTGGATGGGATTGTGCGGGAGACTTTCCTTGGCGAAAAAGCATATGTATATTTATATGTATATTGGTCGTTGGGAGTGACGATGCTAAGAAAGTTAATGTACTCCTTTGTTGTCCACACAGGCGTTTCCTACTTGTATCCAAGTTTCAAATCCAAGGGTGTAGCGCCTTTTCTTGCGTGAGAGCTTGATTAAATTCTGAAGTAAAATGTTTACCAAGTTAGAAGAATATTGTCCTATTTTTAAAACGCTTGGATGATTTGAGTTAATGAAGGGGAAGCAACTTATCGAATTTTTCGGTCCGCTTCTTAGCATCATACTATGGGGTACGGGTTGGTTACTCATCTGTCGATCTGCCAAATACGGAAGACGCCTGCATTGAATTCTTCCAAAATGTAATATTACGCCCACTATCACAAAACATTGCGGGTTTTTAGCGGATTGGAGATAATAAAATCATTGGGAAAAGGATCAAAACTTTTGGTTGGTGCTAAACCTAAAATCTACGAAAGTACGAACATAATTTAAACACAATCGGGTAAGTGGCAACGCGTGCCGAAGCATTACAACTCGAAATAGCGGTACTTCATGAGTCGGATGCCATTGTGGTAGGCAGCAGCAGGTTTCGGGTCACTAAAGGTCTGCAAAAGCATGGCCCAACTTTTCATCAAACGATGAGAAATCCAGTGAAAAAAATAAACCGGACAGAACACCTTACCCGCCAAGACCAAGTGTGAGTCGTCGTTATAGTTCCGGTCGTTCCGGACCAGTTGTAATACAGATCGCACTGCTTGTAGGTCAACATCTTCAAGTCATCGATCTTCAGGTTGTGTCGTAGATGATCCGTTAGAAATCCGTTCTAAAAGAAGGAATAACTGTTTTTTAGTCAACATAAGCAGTGAAGTGTCTAAATTTACCGTTCCGGGAGAGTGACAACGTTGTCCATCATAGTTTCGGGCTTGCGATTCTGCCTGCGATCGAAGAAGAGAGTGTTAATGCGTTTGTTGACCACCAAAAAGGTGAACAGAGCGTCCTGATTGGATTCAGCCGATCGATACACTTCGTTCAGTTTTTCCACCACCGATTTGACTTGGTGTTCGAACACGTAATGCAATTGACCCTCGACGACGCCATTACGGTAGAATTTTATTCTCTATACTCTCTACGATATTCGTTGAGCGCTTTGATGGTGTCCACAAATTGCCACTTTTGGGTGTGATCGTCCTCCGAACCATGACTTGCGTTGGCACGATCGACGCAACACTTCTTCTCAATGGCAGTGTACCGATGTGCCTTGTTATTGGAGACAATGCACATTGTCAACTGGGGATCTCTGTTCGCAATATTGTCCAGCGGTTATCATCTGGAATAGTGACGATCTCACATTGTCGAATCTGGAACCGCATAGCAGCCTGAATCGTACAGCCGAGGAAGTCGTTGGCACATACAAGGTACGTATCAGTGATTCAACCGAATCGTATCAAACAAAGGATTTTTCAGGAAACGATAAACACACTCGTGTGGCTGAAGGAAACATGGAAAAAAAACTATAGACACTATTAAATGTTTAACGATATTGTTCGCTAATAAACCGAAGCCATCACCATTGACTTTCCTGACAACTTCATAGTTTTTGTGAAGAACTAGCGCCCACCGACCGTACATTTCTAATTTTTCAAAATTTAATAAAAACGCAAAACGGTTGAGATTGTTTTGACAAGAAACAGTGCTGCCAAAGTGGAAAAAAAACTTGAAAGAAGTGTTGCTGTCTTTTTCTAGTACTGCTCTTATAATGATATTCTAGTATATATGGAACTTGATACACTGAAAATTTTGGCCATAGACATTTTATTTTTACACTATTTTCAGCCACATAACAATAAAAAATGTACCATTTTCAAATGTTTTTAATGCCGATAATCAAAGAAATCAGAAAATACAATTTCATCTATTATAAAAATATTTTTGAAAAATCGAAATATACGTGATATTAAACAATTAACGCCTTGAACTGGTTGCAGCAAATTTGATGTAAAATACAATACCATTTTTGCTGTGTATTGAAAAAAAAGGGACTCGCAAATAAAAAAAAAATTCAATTCTCTTATTGAACCAAAGAAAATATATTTACTTTTACATTTATTATAAAGACAATCTAGTTAGAAAAAACTTCTTGAAACACAACATTTCGTGTAAACCAAACATCTTTATCTTCGCAGCCTTGTCCCTCCGTACTCTTGATACAAATTTTGATGAATTCGGGATTTTTTGAGCGTGAAAGTGCCACATACAACTGTCCATGAGAAAAAACTGGGCTATTCAGTAAAAAAACCCACACGCTCAAACGCGTCCCTGCGCTTTGTTAATTGTCATAGCAAATGCTGGAATAACCGGAAATTGGCGTCTCTTAAGGATGAATGGATAATTTGAATCGCTTGGAGCAAAGTTGATTCGTGGGACACACACTACATCACCTCTGTGAGATTCAGATATGATCTCACACGTGATGAAAGATTCGTGAAGGGCTTTGACTACCATTCGTGTCCCATTGCATAAACCTTTTTTAGGGTTTAAGTTACGTAGCAGCATTACGATTGTTCCAAGCTTCAAAAAAAAACGTGAGGTGGAACTCCGGAAGGATTTAGGGTGTATAGGGTATGCATTTACATTGTTCACATCCTCAGTTTGTATTGAATCTGTGCTGTAATAAACTTTAGCAGCTCCCTCCTGCTGATCAATTATAGCTCGGTTGATTTGAAGAATATCTTTATTGGTAGGCGCCAAAATCACACGTTTGGACAAATCCATTGATGTTAAGCGGTGGATATTTGTTTCAAATACTGTTTCAATCAAACTGCCTTGTTCAATCATATTTGATGGAATCTGCCCCTCAATTTTTGGTTCATTCCCCACCCCCAATCCCCAAAACCCATAAACAAAAAACCGCCTCCCCCTCCTCCCCCATTTGGAATAAAAAAGATAGCATCTCAAAACACCACCAAAGTGCACAACTCGTGAGACATGTGTGTGTGTGTGTGTGTCCAATCTAACACCCATCGGCCGGCAATGGTATTATGGAAGAAATCTGTTTACAACAATCATTCAAGTGACCATTGGAAGCAGCTTTAATCCGGGAGCTAGAAAGTGATAGCTCTACTGCAGATCCAGCAACCCATTTCAGAATGTCTGGAGAGTCACGCCCATTCCGAGGTTACTTTCACATACAATAAGCCCTGCATGTAAACATTACCGATATCATTTGGATAAGGGCACTGCAACACACTTCTAGATTTGGAAATTTTAAATTTCCAAACCAGGCACGTATGTAGATTATTTGAAAATAAGATTATTGTTATATAGGTATAATCAGATAGATCTCACCCATGTCCGCCTCCGCAATCACACCGTCTAGTTCATTCATAAAAAAAAAATGTCGACGTTGATTCGTAATTAATTTCATGCACTCGCGATTAAATATGCGCAAAAATTAACGTTGCTAAACCGCCCGCTAGATATGCAACATGCATAACAAAACTCTGTACACCCCGTGGTGAATGCACCTAAAGTTATGTGTAAGCTTTTCACCCGCCCATGCGCGTTTTTTTTCGTTTGCTGCTTCGGACCAGCAAATGGCTGTTCTCTACATTGCACTAGTTTTCTTTTTTTTCACTCCACACTCTGCCAATAATGCAAATCCCATGGCCCCCCAACTCTATAACGAGCTTTAAAACTGCTAATAATCATCGATTCACTCGCGACAAAGCGGAAAAACACTCTAAACTAATAAATTGTGCCCGAGTGTCACAATATTACCAATAATAACCAAAACTAAGCTGATGTAACTCTTCTTCCGAGTGCGGGGGCGAAGCACAAAAACAAAAAAAAAAACGGGGAAATACTACCGACACTCACACATTTCGAGAGGGAATCGATTGGATTCACTACGGCTAACACAATGCACGCGGAGATTGTATGATTTCATTGTTAGTTCAAGTTAAATTACGAATTATTGTTTGATTTTTTTTTCGCGAAAACGACGCAGCAAAAACAAAACACGGCAGTTTCGAAGCACGGCTTGCTGCGATCTAATGGGCTAGACTTGATACATATTTCAAAAATATCTGCGCGTGCACCATTTGGAACGACCGGAAGAGTCTGTCGCCAATCTCCTCCAATGACTATCACCTGTATGATAAAAAAAAGGTTTATGAAAAAGCTTTATTAAATCAATTATAAAAATTATTGTTACCTTTCCTCCAAATGGAACGCTCCAAATCGATACACCGAAGTCCGTGCTTTGAAAGCATTGTTATTTCATCCATTATGATAAGGACTGCCTTTCTAATGTCCTCGGCTTCTTTAGAGTTTTGGAGAATCTTCGACACAGACGTCTCCGTAATAGGTACTGGTAGTTTGAAATCTCGATGAATCGTTTGACCTCCTTTAATGAGGGTTGCTGCTATTCCTGTAGTGGCATAGGCAAGTACAGTTTGTCCACGACTTCTTAAGAAACTGATTAACGTGTTGTAGAAGTATGTCTTACCGGAACCTCCCGGTCCGTTTAGGTAGAACAGCTTGTGGCTTCCACCGTCATCTATACTTTTCATTATTTTTTTGAACGCATCTAGCTGATGAACATTCAACGTGGAAATTTTGTGCTCTGCTTCAATGGATTCTTGCTCTGTATTGATACACTGGAGTTGGAAATATTACCGGTAGGTTCTGGCAATCCAAAAGAGGAGCAACTAAATCCGTGCTGACTTAAGACGTCCTTGAGATCGTTAAGAGCAAGATTTATAGCATTTCGCTCATCGTTCCGCTGGGAAAAATCAAGACACATATGAGCAACGTACTTTTCCCACAAAGCTAATGGATTTGTTGGAGCACAAAATACACAAATAAGCGCAAAAGTTTGTCTCAATTGGGGAGGCATGAGAAAAACTACCGCTTCATCCAAACATTTTTCCCACTCTTCGTCTGACGACAGAAGGTTCAAATGAAATGCTGCTTCCTTGAAAGTGTGATACTCGACTCCATTTATGGTTCGAAGGTACTCAAAACTTGTAGCACCAGGCACGTGAAGAAGCAGTAATCGTAGACAGAAGCGCTCAATATCTCGCAATCCGACGGTATACATCCTTGCCACAATCTTTGTTCCACGTTGTCATCGAACCCATGTAGCACGCTGGAATACATAATGATGTGGAATCTCCGTGTACAGATACTGATTAGCACATGGATCTTCTTGATTCAGCTTGAACCAAGCTTGAAGTTTTGTGCTTCGAATCGCTGCTTGATCGAGAGCTTCTTGTTCATGCCCCGCCACAAATATAATTTGCTGTTGGTTGGGCAGATGAACTGGCAGGCGAATAACCGCGTGTGACCGGTCATGCATAGGAAATTCCAACAACCGCCACATTGCCTCCGGCGCGCTCACGTACCGCGCATTGATGAAAGTAGCAATTTCGTCGTGTATCATCGTCTGATTATCTCCACCGCCAACAACAATGTTTGCACAGTCAAATCCTTTATAAACGTATTTATAAATGTACTTTACTGCTTTCAATTATGTACAAATCTCAGTGTTAATGTGAGCATTGTATTTCTACAGAAGATATCTGTTAAACGGTACCACATAACGATTGTCAAGTTCACGATTTCCAACCGTTACACTAACATCTCGCCGGCGGTACAAAGGATAGCCGTTGGCATTAGTTACTGTTTCGGGCTGAAGCTGGAAATTGCTTCTTACATTCTCCATTCTCCATACATGGTGCTGATGGGCAAACGGGACCACATGGACCGTGTATCATGAACTTCGTTACTGCTTCAAAAAGGACGGTGTTCTGTTCACGTTCAGGAATTTCAGCACACACAACTTCATCAATTCGTTCTGAAGTTTTGAACTTATCTTCTTCTTCCAACACTACCAGTGAGGACCAGTGACGTTTTTGGAACTCAATTGTATACACAAAGGCAATACATTTTCCTAGTACATGGTTCACTGTTACATCCTCTATTAGTGCTCTGAGCTTCAACCGAAATACTCGAGCAACTAAGTCAGGACGATCACACGCATGTTCAAAATTTCTCAAATTAATTTTTATTTCGTCCCAATTCGGATTTGCAGTGAATGTGATGAAAGGTCAGGTGGGCCATATCTACCAAATATTGACATCGCATTCCTCATATTACGTGGAGATCCTTCAAAGGAAGATGGAAAAATGATTGGAATTCCTGCCTTTAATCCAGCATCCCCAGCAACGTTTGCGACATGATCTGCAAGTCCTTGGTACAACTCCGCTCGTAATTTGTTCTGCTTATAACGTACAAAGCTTAGGTTGTTTGCCTCAACTTGAAGATAGAATCTACGATCCACTGTTGAGTTAGCTTTCCCGCGCTGATGATAGGGTTGAACTCATTACGAATTGCAGTTTGTGCAACCTTAAACTGGAGCATGCTCACATTTGTCCTGCTTCCTTGCAATGCACCTGGCAATTGGTAAAATATCTTTGAGTTTTTAAGTACGAAACAATTTTTTGTGTTGAGCTTACCTGGATACGGCTCACATTGCCAGTTAGGCTGCCAACCTGGTTCGCCGTACGGATACAGGATCACATATGTCATTGGATCAGTGTTTGGACTCAAGATGTTGATGTTGACAAATTGTTGATTCTCGTTGACTGTATTTCTAGGATAAATTCTAATGTCACGTTCGAATGGTGGCTCACCGTCATTTTCTACAAATACCATTGCTATTTCATTGGATGTTGGCATGTTATAACGGCGTTGGTTACTTTGACGGTCACGGCGCATCACCATCGCGAATCATTTGGGATGAAGCAGCAAGTCGATTATTTTCACGAAGGAAACGATCAATAGCATCCATCACTTGAGGGCAACATCCTTCATTTTCAATTTCTTCAATCCTTGGAGCGAGGTAGATTTGCTGGCGTAGGTATATTGTTATTGAAGAAGATTGTAAATTGTATATACCTGGAATGAATAAAGAGTGCGGCGGTTGTTGATTGAGGTATCAGTCGGCAGCCGTCTAGTTTGATGGAAGGTGACTAAGACTGCGTTCTTTTTATTTATTATTAAGAAACGGTCATCGACGGAGCTAGCCTCGTTATGGCCAGCGTGGCCATGGTGGACTAGTTCCAACAAAGACCATGTTTACCATCACCAACTGTACGTAGTACAGCTAACTGGTATCTAATTACCTGTATCTAATACTTGTTAGCACGTTTTCAGCACAACGCACCAAAAATCACTTGAAGAAATCATTGTTCCTGATAGTGGGATTTTGTAACTTGTTTTTCAAAATACTTTTAAGGCAGAGAATTTCACTCGAATCTTTAAGCTATCAGTGTCATTTTAACTCAAAATTTTCCAATCTTTCCGAAAAAAATACTTTTGAAACTGGAAGAACACGGAGTACATCCGAAAAGGGCCAAAACTTATTAAGTTATCAAAAAAATCAATATTAAATCAGTAATATCTTCTAAACGGTGCATCTTAGAAAAATGTTACCGAAGTACTTTTTGCTTGCAAATTTGATGTACTTTCATAAAATTAGGGTGACAAACTTTTTTGACTATTCTTAATAGCTTTTTTTTTTTTTTTTTCATTGTAACCTATTTTTCTCCAGAACAACACACTGTGCACTAGATAGCATTTTCAGTCAGCTATAACAAAAGGATAATTAAAAAATTATTGACACGTAACTTTTAAGGGAAAATCAATATTTTAGTTCAAAACACAAAAACCAAACTTTTTTTTACCGTGCATATTTTCTCCATATAGCACCAACAATTGTCTAAAACTTCGCCGAAGACACCAAACCAATCGGACTAACCGTTTCCGAGATACAATTTTTTGAAGATATCATGTGCATTTTTCATAGGCCCTTCTCATAAGTAAGGCTAGATTCAAAATGGCGAACCAAGTATGCAAAACGGCGTTTTTCTTCCCCAAAAACTTGTATGCAAGGTTTCATGCAAATCAAAAAATACAAAAATAAAAACTGGAAAAATTTCCCACTTGTTCGTGGAATCGCTCATTTGCCTTTGGCGATGATTTTGTAACTGCTCCGTGGTCTCCTTCGAACGACGCATAGAATGAGCCACTGCATCTTTTTTTCGCACTATCTGTGCTTGTTCTGGAGTTTTTCGCAAACGTTGAGCTAGTTTTGACGCCCGATAGGATTGCCGAATTTTTTCCTGGTCTTGGCGTGCACGGAACCTTTGTTGCCGCTCCCTATTCAAGCGTTTTTTTTCTTGAATATGGAGACTCCATGGTTGATTGGCAAATTTTCTGAGAGTAATACAAAGCATTTAATGATAGATTTAAAATGCAAATAATTATGTCGATCGTTATATTATTGTGTTTGCATACAATTCAATGTTTCACTATTTCTTAAGTCAATCACTATTCTGAGTTTTTTGTTCCCACGCAAGATAAGTCACAGTATCTTTGCAACACTTTACCTTTACACCACTTGTATCTTTACACAGACAGCTTCGTTAGATAGGTAAAATTTCTTTATGGCTTTCCAGCAACACCGTGGTTAATATCGAAAACTGTAAAACACTGATTTTCACTTGCACTGTTACTTTCTTCTGCTTGATTACTATCAGACTTTCAACCTTTGCCAGTTGATATCGAACTTATCAACAGGACCGCTTAAGGTGAAAGTTAATGGATTTCCGTTGCTCTGACTTCACACCCACTCGAGCCACACCTAAATTCAAGTTGCATCGTGATATTGGTCTTATCGGTAAATGATGCAAAATATCCAAAACTGGAAGTATTGAAATTGTTCGACATGCAATACTGATTAAATAGTAATAGTAATAGTGATAGTAATAGTAATAGTAATAGTAATAGTAATAGTAATAGTAATAGTAAAAGTCATAGTTATAGTCGTAGTCATAATCATAGTCATAATAATAGTAATAGTAATAGTGATTGTAATAGTGATAGTAATAGTAATAGTAATAATAATAATAATAGTTATAGTTATAGTAATAGTAATAGAAATTGTGAAAGTTATTGTAAATGTAATAGTCATAGTCATAATAATAGTAATAGTGTTAGTAATAGTAACAGTAATAGTGTTAGTAATATTAATAGTGATAGTAATAGTAAAAGTAATAGTAATAGTAATAGTGATTGTTATTGTAATTGTTATAGTCATAGTCATAACAATAGTAATAGTGTTAGTAATAGTTATAGTTATAGTTATAGTTATAGTAATTGTTGAAGTAATAGTAATAGTAATAGAAATTGTTATATTTATAGTTATAGTAATAGTAATAGTAAGAGTAATTGTAATAGTAATAGAAATAGTTATAGTTATAGTTATAGTTATAGTAATTGTTGAAGTAATAGTAATAGTAATAGAAATTGTTATATTTATAGTTATAGTAATAGTAATAGTTAGAGTAATAGTAATAGTCATAGTCATAGTAATAGTTATAATAATAGTGATAGTAACAGTAATAGTAATAGTAATAGTAATAGTAATGGTTATAATAATAGTAATAGTAATAGTAAAAGTAACAGTAATAGTAATAGAAATAATAATAGTAAAAGTAATAGTAATAGTCATAGTCATAGTCATAGTCATTGTCGTAGTTATAGTGATAGTAATAGTTATAGTGATAGTAATATTAATAGTAAAAGTTATAGTTATAATAATAGTGATAGTAATAGTTATAGTAATAGTAACAGTAAGATTAATTGTAATAGTAATAGAAATAGTTATAGTTATAGTTATAGTTATAGTTATTGTTGAAGTAATAGTAATAGTAATAAAAATTGTTATATTTATAGTTATAGTTATAGTAATAGTTAGAGTAATAGTAATAGTAATAGTCATAGTCATAGTCATAGTAATAGTTATAATAATAGTGATAGTAACAGTAATAGTAATAGTAATAGTAATAGTAATGGTTATAGTAATAGTGATAGTAATAGTAATAGTGATTGTTATTGTAATTGTTATAGTCATAGTCATAACAATAGTAATAGTGTTAGTAATAGTTATAGTGTTAGTAATAGTAATAGTGATAGTAATAGTAATAGTTATAATAATAGTAATAATAATAGTAAAAGTAACAGTAACAGTAATAGTAATAGAAATAGTGTGTGTGTGTATGTACAATCCAACGCCCACTGTCCGGCAGTGTTTTTATGGAAGAAAAATGTTTGCACTTGAACGAACAGTTATCGACACGACAAACATTTTTAGCCCGGGAATTGGAAGGTGATAGCTCTGTTGGGATCCAGTGACCCATTTCAGAATGCCTGGTCACTCACGTCCATTCCGAGGTCACTTTCACTTACAACAAGCCTCGCATAAACACAGTGCTAACATCAATTGGATATAGGTACTGTGCATACACTTCCATCATCAAATCATATTGTTTTGAGGATGGCACGTATTTAGAAGTATCGTTCAAATTTAGTTATAATCAGAAAGACCTCACCCGAAATTGTTGCTGATATTCAGCCTTCATTTGGAAGGCTTCCCTGTGATGCTTAATGATGTATTTATGTCTCTACAGAACTAGCATTCCGCTATTCGGCAATATTTTCACATCATCCTTTTCGAATAAAACAGCATTACTTCGCGCACAATTACAACAAAATGATAATCACAGGTAAAAAAAACATTTTCGTGAAGAGCTTTAACTTGAAAAACCACAATCACTGTGCAACAAAAGTTATACCAGTAATAGTAATAGAAATAGTAATAGTAAAAGTAATAGTAATAGTAATAGTCATAGTCATAGTCATTGTCGTAGTTATAGTGATAGTAATAGTTATAGTGATAGTAATAATAATAGTGAAAGTTATAGTTATAATAATAGTGATAGTAATAGTAATTGTAATAGTTATAGTTATAGTAATAGTAATAGTAAAAATTATAGTTATGGTAATGGTTATAGTTATAGTTATAGTAATAGTCATAGTAATAGTAATAGTGGTAGTTACAGTAATAGTAATAGTAATAGTGATAGTAATTGTAATTGTTATAGTTATAGTTATAGTTGTGGTTATAGTAAAAGTAATAGTTATAGTTATAGCGATAGTAATTGTAAAAGTCATAGTCATACTAGTAGTAATAGTGATAGTAATAGTAATAATAATAATAGTAATAGTAATTGTAATTGTAGACTTTTTTGAAACTAGCTGATTACAGCAACTGATTAGTAAAAATATTGTAGCATTGGATCCATCTATAATATTGTTAGTCAATGCATTGCTCTAACTATCATACTGTTCAATTTGTCCTTCATTTGCCAAGAAATAAAAGTGCATTTTTGAATCTTGAAATATTCTACAAGAAAATAACATCTTCCATTTAGTGATTGTTACAGTAAAATTTAGTGTTGAAGTTGCATTATATATGATGCTGTATTAAAAAAAGAATCCTAATTTTTTTTTAATTTGCTCGATCATAACAGTGAAACCAATGTCCAGATTCGATCCTCAAACCATTGAAATACGTTGTATCAAACTACAAAAAATGTAAGGCAACAGTGGCCTGAAAACATTTATTATATTGGTATTTTAGTTCAAGAAATATTGAAATCAAGACTTTTGAAAAAGCCCAAAGTATATTTGAGAAACTTTTGCGTGACCTCAGCTCATGATAAGTATTATATTTGATTGTTTTTAGCGAGTTGAAATATTCAGGAACCTTCAAGTGACTCATAAAATGCTTAAAAATTGTTTCTAAATATATGCATTTTTATCTTGAGAACAGGTACGTGCTGACATATCTAGGATTTACCTCAATTGTGCGCTTATCCAAAAAGACAAGCACCCCCACCTAATTATCGTTAACATTTTAGAATAAGTTTTCGGAATTGAGATGAGGAGGGTTTATTTGACTAATAGAATGAATAAAACAAGATTGGTACATACCTGACGGCGTTAGTTTCTATCTGAAGGAACGATCCAGAAAGGTTGGTCGGTTGGTTTTCATCGCGAACAGAGATTCCGTCCGAAGACTGACTTTCAGAACTACCAACTC
The DNA here is from genome assembly GCA_024533555.2 of Aedes koreicus. NCBI lineage: Eukaryota > Metazoa > Arthropoda > Insecta > Diptera > Culicidae > Aedes > Aedes koreicus. Next base: position 366,589 of record JAHHFK020000875.1, on the reverse strand, counting down.
CAGATATAGTTTCCTGTTCTGCCAACGAGCATCCATCTGCATGGTTGGGATTTGTTTCCAAACTTCGCTTCTTTTTCTACCACTCAATTATCGCACATTTTTTTCGCTTTCTGAACACAATTTTAGCGTCTAAACTCGCTGGGTCGCTGCACGCTTCTAAAACAGTGATCGCCAAGGCTATTTTGCTTTCGACTCATCAAAATACCGTTATTTTTTACAAGTGCAAATGTTTTTTTTACAAATGTCGTTGCAAATCATTTATGAATTTCTTTTATCGTATTGTTTCAAAATTTGTTGCATTATTGGGTACAATAATTCAAGTGATTGCATTCGTATTCAATTACTAATGATGATTACGGAACATTTTCCACTGCAATTAGTGAAAATTTATCTCACGACACCTATCAAATTGGGCAAATCATACGAGTCATTCGAAAGTTTGATCATTATCTCGCTGCTGATGGTTTAGCTTGTTTTCTCATTTAGGCACCCGTCCCAACGAGTGGGATTTTTTTCACTTTCACGCTTTGTGCGGATGTTCTACATCTCACTGTTCTTCCGCGTGGGTACGACCCGGAGCACATATACATACTCACGGGTAGCGTATCCGACAAATAGAAATAATTTCAAAGATTATGAGTTGTGCTAAAAAAATGGTTTTCAGCTTTACTATGCAATTTACAAGTATGTTGCATTCCAACAAAATAATTCTTATCGTATAGGGAAGAGTCGTATTGAATAAAAAAGTATCACATTCATACTAAATAATTGTATTATTGATGAGCAAAGTTGTCAAACGCGATAATTTTCACAACAAGTTTGGGTTACAAGAATGGTTTTAGGTAATATGAGAAAAGATTTCTATCTTTTTTTTCTAACCACAGGATGGCAAATTCAAGTGTTAAAAGTTTTCAGAAAAAGTGTTCCATTGTTTTTTAAAAAATCGAGAAAGGGAAACATAAAAAATCGTTCCAATTTCGCCTTACCCCCCCATACCCTATATTTTCTAATTTTTAAAATTTTTTAAATTTTTATCTCTCAACCACGTCTTTTTTTCCCTCCCCTTCATTTTCTTCCCCCCACCAAAATTTTTTTCCCCCCACAATATTTTTTTTTCCTAAAAAATTTTTTTTTTTATCACAACCCACAACAATCCTTTTCCCACAACATTCTTCTTCCCTCCCCAACATTTTTTTTTTCACCACAATCTTTTTCCTTCCCGATCATTTTTTTTTCCACAACATTTTTTTTCTTCCCCACCATTTTTTTTTTCCCCCACCAATTTTTTTTTCCCCCCACACAATATTTTTTTTTTCCCAAAAATTCCTTTTTTCCACCCCATTCTTTCTCCCCCCCAAACAATCCTTTTTCCCCCACAAAATTCTTCCCCCCTCCAGAACATTCTTTTCCCTTCCAGATCATTCCTTTTTTCCAGAACATTCTGTTTTCCTTACGGATGCCCACCTTTTATATACACCTTGGTGTTGCCATCTTCCCACCCTTGGTTAGCAACCTTGAGCGTTACGTACAGACAACCAAGGAAACTAAATATATTAATAATAGTAGCAGAAGTGATGCTTTAATTGAGCTACCCCTAATAAATTTCGTATGGTTATTTTTCTTAACGACCTATTTGGGGTATCATCCAAACCATTAAAGAAATGGTTGGAGGAGTTGTGATATCGTTCGTTTAAGGTAATTTTTTATCAGGGACATTGATATTCTATTTATAGCATTGTCTGTAAATAAGCAACATCAGTGCTCAATTAAAATTTCTAAATGTTGTTATTAAACGTCAGAATTAGCAAGCTCTACACAAGCTTTGATATTGGATGTTCGGTTTTACTACGCGCAATACTGACAAGGGCATGTTGAACAAGAGACGATTAAAAGATATGACAAGGTTTTCTGATGTTATTTGTTAACACTGCGCTGTTTTCTATTCGAATGGGCAATATTAAGAGTAGCCTGTGAGTTATTTGCTCCAAGCAGTTGACTATAATTTCAACTCTTGAAAACAGGTCAATACTTTTTCACCGGTACCAAAAATGAACAACTCATAAACGAAAATATAGGAATTAACTGAATTCAATTAACATCTATATCATTTATCCAGCATAACTTGAAGTTGAAGAAGAAATATCGATCAACCAAAATTACGAACACTTCGGAGGATTTACTACGGAATTTAAACGACTTTTATTTTAATTGTAGTTTATTCTGTTGACTATTGGTTTAAACCACAGGTATTATTCAACTAAATATAAGGTTTAATTGGAAAGCTAGTTAAAAGGCGTTGCATTAGAGGCATAAACTGTATTTCAACTAATTGTTCAGTGGTTGAATAAATGTCAATTAAGGCACCTGTGTAAAGCTTTTGTATTATATTTCTTAAGCTTATAATTGGATCAGTTAAATAGTGATGTAAATTACAGCTATTATTCAATTCAATATCATTTTTTTATCAAGGCTATAAAAAAAATGTTTATTAAGATTTATAAAAAATTTTTTTTCTCTTTTTTTAATTATGTAAATTAATTGACATATAAAAACTAAAAAGGCCTTTTCTAAGCATGTTATTCAAACAAAATGAAACACTTGAATTTATGTTAATATTTCAATTGAGAACATGGTTATTCAGTTTATATTTCAGCCAGATTTTTTATTCAGCTACGAAAGTCATAATTCAGCCACAGAGAACAGACATTGATGTCCATATACCTTTTCTTGATAAACGTGTGTAAAAGTTAATATGGGCAGCCGGTATAAGAAGCAAGTGCAGAGAAAAACAAACAAAAATTTTCAGGTTATGTGCTAGGCTTTTTATTGATAAACATTTACATGACAGTTATCGCACAACTGCAGCGCCGCCTACCAGGAGCATAACGACATACATTTGAAATGACGGTGTAAAGTTTTACACAAGTAGCAGACCGAAGATGAACGTCTGTTCTTTTATTCTTAATTAAAAAAATATTTTTTTTTTTTTTTTTCTTTCGCCCCCCCCCAAAAAACTCCCCCCCCCCCCCCCCCCACAAGTGACCCCCCCCCCACACGCAGACTTTAATCACCTTGTTCCACCCACCCCCCACGTAAAAAAAAAAAAAACCCCCCCCCCCGGGGGAAGGAAAAACCCCCACTTTTTTAAAAAAAAAAAACACCAAGTTAGGGCTCAATCAACTCAATCATGCAAAAAATAAGCAAAATTCAAATCCTTTTAACAAACATCTACGAACCAAAGTAATAATTTTAGTTTTATTTCAGCCGTATAGCACTCCTCCCGGCTTTGTTGATAAAACTACATTCAAAACTGTTTTGTCTACCAGCACCTCCTCTATGCTTCTTTAAAGCCGAAATTTGTACAAAATGGCCCACACTATAGACGGTTGTGAAACAAGTTAATAAAACCTTTATGAGAACATAAAGATTTTTAAATTGTTCTACTGAAAGATGTTATGACCACTCGAGAACCTTCATAAAACCTATTGGCTGCCATTAAAACCAGAATGTGGCCAGATGGCCACAGCTGTCAGACTTCACTGTGAAATCGAGGTTGGTTTTTGTTGTTCTGCTTTGTTCGATTCTCTGCTCTTCTGATTTATTTAGCAGTAATAAAAAGAGTGTTGCGGGAAATTTTGTTTCATAGCAAAATATCCAAAATAAAATGTGTTTTCTACAGCGTATTATGCTCCAAATTATATGCGCAATTATTTTTATGGTGAATATTGGCACGATAAGAGCCGAAAATTTATGCGTCTCGAAAATTATGCGAATTTACAACAACATAAATCAAATTAAAACAAATATATTCGATAAATGAATCATGAATTTCCTGGAAAGTGCTTGGAATTGGGTGAGATTATCTAAAAGAATGCCGAAATTAATCTCCGATCTGCAATTTATTTGCATGCCATTGAAAATTTGATGCATTTATTTTTCCACATTTCAATTATTTCTTATATTTCAATATGGCGATTGGAAAAAAGCACAGTTTTGCCATAAAACCAATTTTTCTTCGCAATGACTATTATAAAACTATTTGGTCTCATGGTGGCTTCCTCCAATGCCAATTTGTCGTTTAATGCATTTACTGGAGGCAAAATGGTTTTATAATGCTTTTTCAACTGACCATAATAAGATCAAATCAATGAGTCCTAAAGCGGCATTTCAAAACAGCATTTTACGAGTTCATAAAGTCGAAATAAAACCTTTGATAGGAGTAAAAGGAATTTGAGAAACAATGTTTTAAGATTGTTGTAAACAAGCTGTGTAGGTTCTCATAAACCTGACTAAAATATGGAGCCTATTGGCACCTCTTGGTGCCATAATAAAACCAAATTGATTTCAAGTGGCTTTCATAAAACTTTAATAAAACTTAATAAAGCAGGATGGTCTTAGCAATGTTACCTGGGAAGACTTCTGTGTTACATAATAACTTACTACATCATGGAAAAATGGAGCGTTTGTCACAGCAATAGGACTATATCTGCGAGTATGAAGAGGTTTTCCAGTACTACTCTGCAAATTATGAGAACATATGCCAAACGATCTTTAGGAATGAAGAAAATGTTGAGAATGCTGTAGAAGTTTTTTTTTTTTTTTTTTTTTTTTTAATCTTTATTTTACGTCGGCCTATTTCCTCACATGGTGACAATCACCGACGCCAGGAAGACGACTCCACCACCTGGACCCTACCTAACGACTCATGAATATGAACCGGGACCAACGGCTTTACTTCCCTTCCGAAGGAAGACGTGACCAGATTATTTCGCCTCAGAAAAACCACCGACGTCGACTGGGATTGAACCCAGACCCTACTGGGGTGCCAAGTAGCAGTCACGCTTACCACTACACCACCGACGCCGGCTGAAGAGTAGAAGTTTTATATATATTATGATTTGAAATTATACTCCAATTAAACGTAGCATTGAACAAATCAGGCGAAAATGCGATTCAAAGGTATCCAGTTTGGTATAACCAACAGATAAAAAAAAATTGAAAACCCGTAAGCAAAAGGCACACATAATTTATAAAAAGGTTAGTTGTAACGATAACCTGGTTAAATAGTTCTACATTTGTAAATTTACAATTGGTTATTGCTATTGAGGATTACAATTCAAAAACTGAACATGAAATTAAATCTGGCCCGAAGAACTTCTTCAGTTACGTAAAAACAGAGTTTACAAGTGGCATTAGTATTTCATGCACACGAAATAAGAGAAGCATTAAATAAATTAGATGTCTCGAAAGGTTGGGGACCTGATGGGACTCCCATTTTCCCATATTTTTAAAGAACTAGATAACTCTAATTTGATGCTTTTTAATATGTCGCTTAACTACGGCACTTTCCCCAAATCATGACAGAATTCTTATCTTATATCAATATTTAGTGACAAAAAATCTTATATACCCAATTATCGTGGAATTGCCATAATTTCATGCATACCAAACTTTAAAAGAAAAAAAAAAAAAAAAAAAAAAAACAAAAACAAAAAAAAAAAAATAAACAAAAAAAAAGAAGACTAAGAAAAACGAATAACAATTAAAAAATAACAACAATAATGATTATTAATTGTTTTTTCTTTTTTTTTTTTTTTTTTAATTTTTTATTTATTAATAATATTTTTTTTTTTTTTCCTCCCCTTAGTTTTAAAAAACCACCCCCCCAATAATAAAAAAAAAATTTTTGCTGCCATGTCCCTTTTTTTTATTTATATTTTTGTGGTGGTAAGACAAACACACAGCACCCCGGGAGGCGGGAAATTTCCCTTCTCCAAAAAAGCCAACACCAGCCCGGGAATCGAACCCAGCCACCTCCAGCATGGTGTTGCTTTGTAGCTTCGCCTTTACCGACTGAGCTAAGGAGGACCCTTATACGTTGTAATCGTTGATTACAGTGAGAAACTACATACAGTTAGTCACAAAATTGATCGTACACGCAGGTGATATTACATTTTATAGTGGTCTCAAAGTGTTGCTAACAATCTTTTTTGTTTTGGTTAAGTGTTTTTGTTATGAAAACTATTTTGCAACATAGTTAATCAAAAATTTTAATGAAAAGTATTTGTTTGTTAGAAATAATCACCTAACAGCGAAAAATGTGCTTAATTTAATGTCACAAAATTGATCGTACACCAATTTTGGCACGATTTACTGTGAACCCATTATGCGTGTTAGCTGTCAGTGCTAAAGTAAACAATAACAACAGTTCGTTCTTACTTCGGTTTACGCGTTGTTACATTAAAATAGTTTGAGAAAACCGTGAAATGGAAGGAAAAAGAAAGCAAACTGACCTTTCAATGAGGAAATTGATTATCTCGTTGCGCTGTAAAGGCAAATCCTTACGTGCAATAGGAGAAATCGTCGGACGATCCCATTCCACCGTACAGCATATCATCGACAACTGGAAATACGAGGGAACCTTAAAGGATAAACCTGGACGGGGAAGAAAGCGGATCCTATCAGAGAGTGATGAACGACTCATAGTCCGCAAAGTACGTAACAACCCGAAAGTTAGTGTACCGAAATTGACGGCGGAAGTGTCGAAAGACATCAACCGATCAGTTTCAACTGAAACTGTTCGCCGTGTTCTCCGGAAATCCAACCTACACGGTCGTGTTGCCCGTAGGAAGCCATTCATCTCAGCGGTGAACCAGAATAAAAGACTTGAGTTCGCCAAAGCTTACGTAAATAAACCGCCGGAGTTTTGGAACCAAGTTATTTTCACTGATGAGACGAAGATTAATTGTTATGGATCTGACGGTCGGCAAATTGTTTGGCGAGAGCCGAATACAGAGTTCAAATTTAAAAATTTAAAACCGACAGTGAAACATGGTGGTGGCAGTGTTCTGTTGTGGGGTTGCATGGCTGCTTCGGGCACTGGAAATTTGGAGTTTATCGATCGGATTATGGACAAAATGTTGTACATGGATATTCTCAAACGTAACCTAAATCAAAGTGCACAAAAATTAGGATTGTCGTCCGGATATTGGTTCCAACAGGACAATGATCCGAAACACACCGCCCATGTTGTTCGGGAATGGCTGTTATACAATGTTCCTAAGCAGTTGAAGACGCCACCACAGTCACCAGATATGAATCCCATTGAAAATCTATGGGATGAGATCAAGCGGCGATTGAAGGACACCAACACATCAAACAAAAATGAATTAAAAAAGAAAATAAAAGAAACATGGGAAAAAATCCCAGCTTCTTGTACCAAGAAACTAGTGGATTCAATGCCCCATCGCTTGCAAGCCGTTATCGACGCTAAGGGAGGCCACACAAAGTACTAAATGTGGAATTCTAATCCATTTTGTGATGTTATTCGCTTTTAATCAGAGAAAATGTTATTTGTACGGTCAATTTTGTGAATTTGAAATGCGACTTTTTTTGTTGTTATTGATAAGCAAATGAGAAGAATCCTGAAATTTTGATGCAATGTTTACTAATATGATTGATGAAATACATAACCATGAAACTACATATGTTTTGATCCTTTGAACTTTATTTTATGAACAGAAAAATGGGAAAAAGTGTAACTTATTCGTGTGTACGATCAATTTTGTGAGTAACTGTAGAAGCTCTCTATACAGACTTCACCAAGGCATTTGATCGGCTTGACATACCCATGCTACTATTTAAAGCATGAGCGTGAGCATGATTGACCGCCCGAGGTTGCTACTTCATTATTGCCAGATCAAGGTCGGTATCGTGTTCGAAAGAAATTTCTTTTTCTATCCCAAACCCATGTTAAATTCCGTTTACTGAAACGGAAAAGTAAAGAATCGAAAAGAAATTTCTGCAGAAATTTCAAGTAAAGAATCGAAAAGAAATTTCCACCTGAAAAGAACGACAAATAGTTGGAATTTGGAAGGTTTCCACGCAAACTAATGGGAGCTGTCACTTTTACTTTCGGAAAAATATTCCGCTCGATTATTCCGTAAGTGAAGGTGACATTTCGTTCCATGCAGATCAATTGTCAAAATTCCGCTTGGTAATATTGAACAAAATTCCGTAACCTCTCTACTTTTTATGTCGATACTGGCCTTCAGCTGTTATTACACAGAGAACCTACAAATGATGCTTGAAACTAACATACATCCCAAACTAAGGCAATACTGACGCAGGCCCCGCCAGAATGTAGGTAAAATAAGGAAAGAGCACCCTAGCAAAGACGAATAACAAGCTGGTATAATGCAAGTAACAAGTTCTGTTATCCCAGGTATCGTTTGAATTTCCGCTGTTATTGCATAACAAATTTAGTTATCACCATTGGATAATTTAATTATCATATGTTATCATTTTCAACATACATTTTTTTACGAACGTTATAAGTTGAATTCAAAACTATGAATATTACCAGCATATTTGAACATGAAATTATGCTTTTCATTAAACTATTATTTTGTCAGTTATTAGCGTGATAATTTGATTTCAAATTAATAACATAATTTTAAACTATTTCAATAAATTTGCTTATAATACAGGATTTGTTATCATTTATAAGCAACATTTTATGATCGCAGTGATAATAACATAAGCTATTATTATTATATTCAACGAGTATTTTTTTTGTTCGTTCTAAGATATGGTGGCAAGGCGAGTATGGTGAACCAACTCCATTGATTATAATAAATTATGATCCCCACCGACCCACCACACCCGGTGAACCACCACATCTCACCGGGAACCAGATTTGTTGTTTTTTCTCTGTTCACTTGATTACTCGCGCCACCAGACTCTGTCTATCCCTACCCCCCCACCCTCCCCCTCCCTCTCTCTCTCTCTCTCTGCTATATCTGTCGCGCGCACACACACACACACACACACACACACACACACACACACACACACACACACACACACACACACACACACACACACATGATGGGAGCCAAAGGGCTCGGCACGATTGGAGCCAAAGGGCTCAGCTAAACTAAAATAACAAATGGGATGAGGTGCACCTTGCACATTACGCCTCCCCTCCGATGTAATACTTCATGGTAGTCCCGGAGGGGAAGCTCAGGTGATGGTGAACTGGGAGAGTGTTTGTGCATGGCATGTGCATGAACAAATACAGGCCAGTCTTTAGAAGAGTTTTTGAACTCCATCTAAAAAAAAAAAAGACACTCACACACCAAGTGGGACAGTCGGTCTTGAAGATCCGCTTCCTCATTCTTATCCTTTTTTTCATAAATGGCACCGATCAGGCTTCGAACACGATCCCCATGGAGAACCGTGTCAATCCTGGCATGGCCCTTGCTTCTGGCAAAGATCGCTTGCGATCACGCGAGGTGACTATCTACAATGGCTGGAGATAGCGACCCAGAAAAGGGAATCTACAAAATTGAGGCGCAAGAAAATGGATAAAAAGATCGAACGCATTCGCTAGGAGTGGAAAACTGCAGAAGTAACCTGTTGCGTGACTGATAACCGCGAGTTGTTACAGCAGTAAACAGCAAAGAGAACATCAAGAACCCCAAAGAGAGTTATGGTGAAGAGCCAAATATTCTCATCGAAATCCAGCAGAAGCACACCCCAACAAGGACCAAAACTGGAAATGAATAGCTTAATGGATGTCAAAACCAAGGTGAATGAACTCTATGAGTGTATTAAGGATAAAAACAACGTTCACACTCAAATCAAGCAGATGGTGACGGAAATCAAGTTCAGCATGATTACTACTGAGCGTGAACAGAATTGATTGAGGACGAGAAACTAGATTGCCAAGAAGGAATTGGTTGAGACTTCGAAAAAAAAAAATAACTGAGGTTCATGTGACGCCTTAAAGACCCAGTAACACACGTTTGAAGAAAAGAAGAAGGGATTCGCCATCAGAAAAAAAAACAAAAAAAAAAACAACAAGAGACAAGAAGAACAAATTTCAAATTTCCACTGATGAACTCATAGCAGTGGCAAAAGAACTAAAGGTGAAAGAATGGATTCCCAAAGTGACGTGGAAGGAACAATCCAGGCATTTCCGGACATGTTCATGAATGTCCTGCAGAGATATATGGACGATGATCACTTTCCAGACAGACGGAAAATAAAGAAGTTAGTTTTGCTGGAAACCAATGAGGGATCCAGCATCGTACAGGCATGTATGCCCATTGGATACACTTGGAAGGGAATAAATTAGTTCTGTTCAGTGATGTCCGATGACCAACTTCAACAGTTATGTTTGTAAATGGGTGGCGAAAGCCATTATGGCACTATTGAATTATGCCGAATATCACAAGACCAAGCAGTTGTGCTAGGCGTCATTTGACTAATGTATCTTCGTTAATACTGAGGCATGGATTTCCAACCTTGCTTGCAGCGCTGAAAACGAATCGAAACCAAGCGAAACTCAACAGAACGTTCCGAATCATCACAATTCCTGAGAACGTACAGAACCTTACCGGCAGAGACTGTATTTGCTATCATCTGAATGATTCCCATCGGCATGACACAAATAGTAAATGTTATAAGAGAAAGGAAAACCGAGGAGTACGAGAAGTGGTGAGTTCTGATGTCGCTAGGAGCAGGTAACCTGCAAGCATATTTTATCCTGGATAAACACACACACACGCGCGCGCGCACGCACATTTCTTTGCTTGTTTTTCAACACTTCAATGTATACCAGTCTCTATGTTGTATCATATATTCAAAGAATAAAACTATCAAACGCATCTTTCACTGCTTGTTATTCGTATAGGACTCATATGCTTTTATGAGCTGATCCAATATGAAATGGTTTCTAAAACTGAAATACATATACTTTGCTCGTTCTTTACAAGGTCTTACTTTTTTCACATAAAAAATTAAGATATCATAAAAGACAAAAATGCTATTTATACAAATTTCAAACTTGAATGATGGAATTTTAAGATACAAATTAAATTACTTGACCATGTACAGTAAGTCAATATGACAACAGAATATGCGTATGTACAAAATGTACTATGTACTGAAAAAAATTAATATCCTACTAGTCCTGCAAAAGCTGAAAACAGAATAGAGCATTCCAAATATCATAGATATAATTTCAATGAAAGATAATATTTTAAAAGATATGTTGTTAAAACATGTCTTTATACTGTTCTAGTTACATTTCAAAGATAGCAATTGGAGTGATCGAAGAGCCCGGTTTGATGATTTCTGAAATAAATGCCTTATCTTTTAATAATACCACTAAATTTTTTTTTTTTAAATAATCCTATACTGCTTATAAGCGCGTGCCAGTCTTTTATGCATATATGTAGTTGTGAAAGTTCAGAAGTGCAATTTTAAAGTAAATATTATGCTGAAATGATGAAAAACAAAGCCTTTCATCCATGTCACGATGCTCCAGGCTCTCGAGATAAATTGAAATACAAAGATGATTCCAAAGCCTGCTGAAATTATTCAAATATGAAAATGGAAAATTGTATGATATGATTTACAGGTCAAAATGACAACATTGCCCAGGCTACGCCAACCAGCATCTCCATGTTTCAGCTTGCAGTCTTTTTTGATCATACATATTACTCATGGAACGAACTTGTGAGGACAAGAGGTCAGTCGCACCCTCCTTCGAAGTTGTCAACTCACCATTTGAAGCCCAACTCTATTATTATCTTCAATGTTAATCATTATTGCTTCTTGATCGGATACTTTCAAATCAGTGTAACAACAATACTAACATAATCATGGTCAACCAAAATTATACTGTGTCTTGAAACACGCTTTTATAGATTAACTAGTCCATTAAAAAAAACAATTTTTTTTTTTAAATAAAGAAAACTGCAATTGTTTAGTTGTCAAATTAGAATTGTCACAATCATTCATATTAAAATCACCACAGCTACCTTTAACGATTCCCTTGATGCTTTTGATTGCTATCAAAGATTATCCACTCAAATAGCAATGTTACTCTAGCAAATATACACACTTAGGAAATTTTACAGTATTCGGTTTTTTCCCCCCCCATCAACCCACCATCCCCCTCTCTACCCTATTTTGAAAAATTTAAATAATATTTAAAAAAAAAAAAAAAAAAAACATAACAATTTCAACCAAAACCAATAAAACAAAACCACCAAACGCCCACTTGTAAAAGTTCAGAAAAAAAAAAAAAAAAAAAAAAAAATTTTCTAAGTGTGTATGAAACAAGTATCCAAATAAGATACAATAGAGCAGTTTAGTCAGCACCTGAGACATTTGATGAAGCTGTATGTAACCTATAATTAGAACTGCCAATATCCGGACATTAATCCCTCTGCTTACGTCTGGTCTATCGGAACATACCTTCAGCAACGAGCATTAGGCTCAGCAAATTTCATAGCCATGGAATAAAGTTCCCAATTGCAGGGACTTCTTAAACGCATGCGGATTGCTTTCCGATTAAAAAAATGTTTTCTTCAGCTCCTCAATCTGTACAGAAACTAACAATATTGTATGAATGCGATTCTGTGCATGTGTGCGATGGCGAAATTAAAAAGGCCAGTTCACGATTTGCTGCAAACGTCAATTTCCTCAACCCGCTCCTTCGTTTTACCCATCCGCTCTCGAAAACAATAAACCAAAACATGTCGATTGCTACGATCACAAACTCGTCTCCTAGCAGGTTATGAGACAGACGTACACGACCAAACTTTAAGTTTGTCATTGATCTTTAGATTGGCAATGTGTATTTCTTATTTCATTTACTCTCACGCAAATGTTAGCCAAAGCGACTGTGACGACAAACGGGCTGCTTCGTTTAAAAACAAACAAATACAAGAGACAGCAAGCTTCACGTTAGTGGTGCGCATATCCATGGTTAACAAAGAAGAGAGGAAACATGGGCTCTCTCAGAAGCAACAGTGATGCCATAGCTGCCGCTCAACAGCGAAGCATTATTTATCGTTGGGTACTATTGGACAGCTCCAAAACATATTTTTTATTGCATATGATAGTGCCAGATGATGGACAATATAATCATAGACATAGATCAACCTCAAATGACTGGAAGAAACATGAAATAAATAGTGATTTCAGATCATCTAAATATGAAATAAATTCAAACTCAATTATCAACATCACATTCTGGCAACGAGCCTAAATGTGAGAGAGAGCTGATGAAGACATGTCCTCCGGGTACACGCGATCAAATGCAAAATGCGCAAAGGCAAAATTTAAGCGAACTTCTTCAGCGGTAAGAAACTGATGGTTTCTAGATGATGTATTTTAAATCTTCAAAATGACAGTAATAAATTGGTAATCAATCATGATTCATACATCGAATCATTGACCCAATAGATAAAGCTTATGATCGTATCATTAAAAGTGAAATAATTTGGAAAATGTAGGAGTTATAGACCTATTTCCTAACAACTGATTAAAATAGTGACCCCTGATTAAGCCATTCCCTACCCTATATTGTTTTTCTTTTTTTTTCTGTATTATCAAGATTTTCAGCCTCGGACTGGTTCATCTCCCGTCGTAGTCACTAAAACACCTCTTTGGGTGTTTTTCGCAACGTGTCCGGGGGTGAGATTTGAACTCGTGACTAGGTGTGAGAGGTATGGATGTAAACCACTACACCGCAGTCGCTCCTGTATTGTTTTTCTGTAATAATTTACCTTAATAATTTTGGAGAAGTAACTTGATAATGTCAAGATATGCTATGGTATCAAAATTTGCCGTTCGCTTTCTATTAGGTTTCTCTTCGCGTCTATTAGGTGTACGACTTGTCAAATGATAATATTGCTAAACTCCCGCTTCATTTTACTCAATTTTTGAGTACAATTCTAAAGTAAAATTGAGTAGATCCACTTTTTACGAAAATTGAGTAACATTTCCGTGAGAGAAAAAGAGATAGTATACAATTGTAATCAAAAATTGAGTAAAATGAAGCGGGAGTGTACAAACATGGTATAACATTGATCTCTGAGCTTATTCTCGAAAACAAATCCTTAAAAATTGGCCTAACAATGTGTTATCAACATTGAATAGGTAATTCATCTCCTCCAATTTAATTTTTATAGTTTATAGGTTGCACTTATAACATCCTATTTTTTTTTTTTTAGATGCATAGCAAGTTGCGGAATGGGGGAACAAAAGGTCGTGGTAACCGTTCTACAACAACAACTGATTCAAGTTTCACAAAGACAACAACAGCCTCAACACCTACAGCGGGGAGTTCTATGGGTGGCTCAAGTACAAGCGCTACTTCCAATACTCCTTCAACGTCTCCGGTCGCTTTTTTGCCGCCACGGCCTGAGAAACGTAAATCAAAAGATGAGTCTCCATCACCTGTGAATGGTGGTAGCGGAAGTACCAGTACCAGTACGAGCGGCAGTGTGATAAACTCTAGTAATGTAAATAATATAAATTTGAGTAGCCTGGTCAATAATGGCACACCGTTTACGCAAAGTGTAATTAATCCAATGACAGGACTGAATGTGCAAATATCTGCCAAGAAGTGCAAGAGCACACCATCACCATGTGCGATATCCCCAGTATTGTTGGAATGTCCTGAACAAGATTGCAGCAAAAAGTACAAACACGCCAATGGTTTAAGATATCATCAAAGTCACGCCCATGGTAGCGCATCGTCGATGGATGAAGACTCTTCACATCCACCTGAATCACCACAACGGGTAGCACCACCAACAACGCCGTCACCATTACCTACATTACAGTCCACGAATATTTTAACGGTACCAACTACAACCATGACCTCAGTCACACCAAACACTTCTGCACAGCCAAACACCACTTCAACTAGTAGTGCTCCCCAAGCAATAGTTTCTGCAGCTGTGACGATGAACGCTAGTCAGAATGCAACCACAACCACGATAACAACAACAGCAACAGGAACAGAAACAGAAACAGAAACAACAACAACAACAACAACAACAACAACAACAACAACTGCAGCACCAGCAACTGCACCAAGCAGTACGTTAACGAATCCACTATGTTCAACTGCTTCATCGAACCTGCTGATGACAGTGAATACGTCGTCAGTTGCTGTATCCATATCATCATCACACGCAATATTAACAACTGTAACATCAGCGTTGTCAGTTACATCTCCTGCTTATTCTCAACCCACTGTCACATCACCTTCTACTGCAGGAGGTAGCATTACGACTGGTGTTGCAGGACAATCCCAGCTACATGTGACACCTGTGAACAGTTCAACACTTTTGAGCTGTGTTCTAACTGGTTCTACCCTTTCAATGCCAATATCACCACAAGTTCAAGTTCAGAAACCATCTCCTCAGCAGCAGCAATTAGGAAACCCACAGAGCAATGACAATGGTGATGGTATGACTCCTGCACAATGTGATTCCAGTGCAAAAATTAAACCTAGTTTTTTACGATTTGGACAACTTCCTGGAGAAGTAGACCACAACGAACGGCTAACACCAGTAGCACAAGGCTCAACAAATCTTTCTGGAACCCCAGGATCGACTACATTAGTTGCACCAAACACTACCCTAGGGCCCCTGAACGCTGATGCTGCAGGTGGAATTTCAGCGATGCAATCATCTACTTCGGGAACACTCGATGGTAAGGTTGCTACATGTTATCTTAGGCTGTAGAAGTTTATTTGGTCTTTTATTTTACTTTCAGGTTTCAGCTTAAAGTCACAGAGTTGTTCTAAACAAAAGAAAACCCGCAAGTCACCTGGGCCATCTGATTTCGACGTTGCAGAAGCAAATCGAGCTGAGGATGTTCAAAGCCCAGCTTATAGTGATATAAGTGACGACTCTGCACCTGTGGTGGATGCTAGTGATTTAGGTAAAAACTAAGATACAAGAAAATCTGACGTTTGAAGTCCATTAATTCGACAAAGATTTTTCATTAGGGCCTAAATTTCAAACGTAAACAACAGCTTCTTAAATTTCTCGTGGCACAAAGGCTTCTCACGTAAACCTCTAATTCTATCGGATAGGTGAACTGTCCCTCTTCGAAATGACCGTGCTGGATTGATTAGGCGAGTTTTCAATGACGCGAAATTCGCGGAAAAGCCATTTAACGTTTGTGAATTAGGCCGTAATGAAAAATCTTTGTCGAATTAAACTTTGAGTTGGTGGTTTTTATTCGCGCTTTTTATAAAAGACTAGCTGAACCCGGAACCCGGAACTGGCGCATTTATGGTTGTTATTCGGATTTTTTTTTTGTTAAAATATTTTCGGTTGCTAATGTGTGTAATTTCTGCAAAACAAAGCACTTCATAGACAAATCTAGGAACTTTTTTCAATAGGGCGAATCTAACAATGAGAGATTCTCTCCTTTCTCGCTCTCTTTCATTTATTACTGCGCCTCTATCAAACTCTTTATTCTTTAGTACATATCGAAACACAACAGTGCTGGCTAGCATACTCTACAAATAATAGAATGAAAAACGTAAAGGTAATTGGAATATGAATGAAAGAAAAAGTAATCAAAGAGAGTCTCTGAATGTTAGATTCGCCCTAAAGAAAAAAGTCCCTACAAATGTTTAATCTTCACTTCGCCGTATCCTGTCAATGTGAACGTAATTTTTTTTAAACTTACTTGTTTATTTATAAGGCTCAAGTGCCATAGGCATAACGGAGCCGAGTTCTTTTTCATTTTTACAATGACAATAACTTACTTACTAGGTTAGTTTTGGAAAGCCGAAAAACTCGCGGCTTGGTCGAGGTTAGGGATTACAATGATTCGGGTAGGAATGGGGAAGTAGGAATCTTAACGTTGGCTTTCAACAGCAGATTGGCGATGTGATATTGTTGCTGTTGCTCTGGCGTAGATGTTGCATTGCGTTAAGCTGTAACGATACAATAGAAGCGGTATTTTGGGGGAGGGGACGAGGTGGACATGTTAAAACGACAGCTAAGAGAGGATCAAACGAATACATCCAAGAACTTGTAAATTAGCCCCATATAGTCCAAGTCCAGCTTACCCAGCACGTCTCTGATATCTTCCTTCTCTGGTTTACCTCGGGCCCATAGGGATGCGCAAAGATCAGATCTGGAAATTTTGTAATCGAGGCAAAACCAGACAACGTGGTTGATATCCTGATAACCTGCACCACAGCCGCATTGATTGGTGTCTGAGAGACCTATTCGATAGAAATGAGAGCCTAACGAGTAGTGATTGGACATTAGACGACACATTACCTTGATAAAATCACGGGTAATATCCAACCATCTGAACCACGATTTTTTCGATACCCGTGGGAGAATGGAATGTAATCATCTGCCCAAATCCCCTGCATCCCATTTTTGTTACTAGAAAATAAGAAGAATGATTAGTAATTTCCATTTAATTCCAACTACCTTTATTGCTTATCTTGACAGATACGCGTATTTCGTCTACAATGTGCAGACTTCTTCAGTGTCGTGTACTAATACTCGACTGAGACTCAGTCGAGTATTAGTACACGACACTGAAAAAGTCTGCACATTGTAGACGAAATACGCGTATCTGTCAAGATAAGCAATAAAGGTAGTTGGAATTAAATGGAAATTACTAATCATTCTTCTTATTTTCTAGTTACAGGTATTCCACTAAACAGCTCACAGCAACAGCTCAGATCGTATTTCGCTAACGAAAAACGGTGAGTGCCTTGCCGGCCTCATTGAGCGAATAGCCTGCAGTGAGCTGAGACTATCCGTAAAAATTAAAAATTGATCAGAGGGAAGAGAGGCAATTCGCTCTAATGCCTAGTGTATAGCCGCCAATTCTGCGACGTATACGGAACAAGGATTTTGAAGTTTGAAGGAGGTGCTATGAATTTCGTTAAAAGCACCAAATCCAGTGGAATCAATTTGCTTTTAACCCGTCGGTGTAAAACTTCCTCTCACGTCTGATATGGCCAAACTTATTTGCAAAAAAATGATGGAATGTACTCCGAACGGAGTGGATCTGGTATTCCACGAGCTTCTTGCTTCATGGTCAGATTAAAAACTACAGTAGAACTAGAGAAGTCTTGGGAGTAATCACGATTAGGAACATTCGAAGAAGGGCCCACCTCCAGAGTCATGTACCAATAGTACAGTGTCATGAACTTAGTTTGAGGATTTCGTTCGATTAGCTATTCAAAATTTTGAATTACCAATGGATTTAGCACCTCACAGCGGATGAGGAACCGGAACGATAGCTCCACGAAACGATCTGATAAAAGAAGAACTCCTGCTAATGTATGATGTATGACAGCAATGGGCTCTCCTCTCTGTTAGACTTGATCAAGCTTTAATACCCACTGATTATCCTAATCATGCCGTTGTATGAAGGGCCAAAAAGGGGTTGGGTGGATTGATATGCAACATCACTTATACGTATCCACAGGGATATAAAGAATCTCCTTCCAACAACAAGACTGAACAATTGGTCAAAAGAGCAAGCTATCTAACATGAGGATGCCCCAATGGGCGGGGAGAAGAGCCCGCCCTCTCTTCACAAACTGTTAGCAATGGGGAGTTGGCATTCCCACTCTCCCCATCCAGAGTGCTTCAATCGGGTGCCCTGATGGTCCCTCCCATTCCCATGAAATATTTATATAATAGTGTATATATTTATGTAAATGAAAAATACTACAAGCATTCGTATCTATAATATATGATCTTCATTCGGTTGATCCTGAAATGCAAGAAATGTTGTAAAATGTTAAAGTGTAGAGTTCTGTGGTTCGCGCTTAAGCACGTTCTCGTTCGTTTTCAGCGATAGCAGCATTTCACCAAAATCTTGATTTGAGGTATCCTGAAAAAGTTTATTAAATCTATTGAAATTTTGCTTGTGGATCCTTTTCCATCAGAGCGATTCCACGAACAAGTGGGAAATTTTTCCAGTTTTTATTTTTTGTATTTTTTGATTTGCATGAAACCTTGCATACAAGTTTTTGGAGAAGAAAAACGCCGTTTTGCATACTTGGTTCGCCATTTTGAATCTAGCCTTACTTATGAGAAGGGCCTATGAAAAATGCACATGATATCTTCAAAAAATTGTATCTCGGAAACGGTTTGTCCGATTGGTTTGGTGTCTTCGGCGAAGTTTTAGACAATTGTTGGTGCTATATGGAAAAAATATGCATTTTAATTTACTGTTGCCATGGTCACTATTTGCTACTTGATGCTGATTTTATAATAGCAATCCGCTATTAGCAAAGAAGCAAAGAACTCCTGCTAATACCTCCAAACTCATAGTATAACAAACAAATAGTTGTTTAATAATGGTGAAAGACCACACTCGTGGAGTTTGTCTGAAAGGACGTCTACACAAACTGAATCAAAAGCCTCCTTAATGTCCATGAAAACTGAACCCATTTGCTCATTTTGAGCATAGGCCAGCTGTATTTTTGTTGAAAGCAGCGCAAGACAATCGCTCGTTCCTTTGCCTATGCGGAAACCAAATTGTGTATGAGATAGAAAGCCATTAGATTCAATCCATTTGTCGAGCCGATGGAGAATCATCTTTTCTAGCAGCTTCCGCATACATAACAACATCGCAGTTGGACGATAAGAGTTGTAATCCGACGCGGCTTTCCCGAGTTTTTATATAGCTACAACTCTAACCTGCCTCCATTCATCCGGAACAATGTTGCTTTCCAGGAACTGATTAAATAAGTCCAGAAAGCGCCTCTTTACGACGTCTGGGAGGTTTCTCAACCAGTTAAACTTGATTTTATCCATTCCTGGTGCAGAATTGTTGCATGAAAGAAGAGCAAGTGAGAATTCGAGCATCGAAAAGCCATTTCGTTACGAATGGTTTGATTTTCGCGAGAAATTCATTGCACCAGAACCGAATCTGGGCACACTTTCTTGGCGAACGCGTAGCCCCTTGGAAAGAGCTTTCCTTGTCTTCATTCACCGACGACGCATTTCGCATTCTTCTCCCGACGGTCCAAAGAGTCTCACGCGATAGCCCTTCGACGAACTGACGCCAATATCCGCGTTTCTTGGCCTTGGCGAGGCCCTTAAACTTACGCTCAAGAGCAATGTACCGCTCATAGTTATATCGCGAACCGCGCTTCCGATATGCGATAAACGCGACGGATTTTTCACGGTAGACCTCAGTACATTGGTCATCCCACCACGGAGTGGGCGAACGCCGGCGAATTGTTGATCCTGGTACCGGTCTGCGCTGTGCGTCGATCGCACATTTGAGGATTAACCCGGATAAAAATCGCTACTCTTCCAACGGAGGAAGGACTTCGACCGATTGCTCGCCATCGATGATCGCTTCAGCGTATTTACCCCAGTCGATGCACTTCGTGAGGTCGTACGCAATGTCGATCGAGCGAGATTGACACGAACCATTGGTGATTGAAATTTTGATAGGCAGGTGATCACTACCATGGGGATCTTGAATCACTTTCCACGTGCAATCCAATGATAATGAATTCGAACAGATTGAAGGGTCTCATTTGCTTTCAGGGTTTGGAAGTGGAGCCACGCGTGTTACTTCCCCAGTATTCAAAACAGTCAAGTTGAAGTAGTCCATGAGGTCTAGTATCAATGCGGAACGGTCGTCGTCGTACGGTGACCCCCAGGCTGTACCATGAGTATTACAATCTCCTAAGATCAACCGTGGCTCTGGCATTGCGAGGCAAATAGTTGAAAGGTCCCTGCGGGATATTGCCGTATTCGGCGGCAGGAGATGAGCTTATTAATCCCCAACAGCACCCCTCCATATGAGTCTCCTCGATCCTACCGAATAATGTTAAAATCGTGGAAAGAGAAATCTTTATCAGAAGAGAGCCATGTTTCACAGAGAGCAAATACGTCACAATGCGATTTGTGAACTAAAAACTTAAATGCGTCCAAATTTTTTAGAATACTTCTACTATTCCATTGTAGTGCTTCGATCATATCCCCCGACCTCATTGGATAAATTATCCATCGAAAGATATGATCGAATTAAGAAGATGCCATTTGAAGACAGTTTCTTTAGAAGAGGTTTTACAAATGTAAGGATCATGTTGATGAAGTTTCTCGTTGTTAGTGAGGTCTCGAAAATGGTGAAGATAAATTCCACAATCCCAGAAAGAGACATTTTTTCAGAGTCTTCGACTTGACACGGTCGAGATTCCGGATGTCTTGGTAGTTGGCGTCCTGAACAAAAAACTGGAACAACTGGGGTTTTAGATGTTCCCGGAAGTGGAGGAAAGTCACTATCCCGTGGTTTAAAACCTGGAGGAGAAACTTTTTTTTGTATTGCCACCACTTCTTGGATTGTTCAGAGGAGGGTGTGGCGGCTGTTCTACAGTCAGCGCGTATTGAGATGCTTGCTGACGGTGCCGTTGACGTCTTGCTGTAGCGCGCTTCCTCTTCGCTCCCGTCTGAACAACAGAGTACTCCTCAGCATCCTCAAAGGCTGAGCCATGATCATCGGTGGGCAGGGAAGAAAAGATATTGTTGTCAGGTTGGGCTGGTGGAACAGCGGCCGGTGCGATCCTTTGGAGTATTTCTGCATAAGAGCGCTTTGACCGCTGCTGCAACGAACGAATTTCATGTTTCTCCCGCTCTATATACTTCGGGCATACGGAGAGATCATGTGGAGCTTCTCCACAGCATATACACTTGGGGTCCGTACCCTCCACATGTTGGTCACCGCATTTGCCGCATCGTGCTTTGTTACAGCAGTAAGGTGCAGTATGACCAAACTGCTGGCACTTATCACAGTGCATGACCGTCGGTAAATAGAGGCGAACAGGTCACCAAAGCTTCCCCAACACGAGGAAACTCGGGAGGGCAGCTCCAGAGAAGATCACACCAAACGAATTTGAAGGCCTTTTTTTGCCGTCGGATGACACATGGTTCATTTGCCTGACATCAAGAACCTGAACTGATGGAACGGTATGATTTTTAAACCCACCAGTTTCATGAACCTTGATGTCAGCGCACGTCAAAAACTCCGGCTATTTCAACTACGTGCCAGGGAAAATACGCATGGTATTCTAAGGAAAAGAGCTCTGAGGCAACAATCCTGTTGGCTTCTTCGCGATCATTTAGAGTGATGCGAAGCTTACTGCGGCTGGGAGAGGTTATTTCCTGAATGCTCCGAAATGACTTTGCCAGATCTTTTACAATTTGGAATTTATTCAACGGTTTACTCTTGTGCCGAAACAAAACTCAGAAAAGGACCTTTAGATCCGGTTGGATAAGCTTTCCGGCGGGGGAGCTCGGAGGAGGATGTACCAGAAGTTGCTTCAGTCGAATATGGCTCCGAAGCTTTTTCTGTCTCCATTAAAGAAAAATGAGGAAAAGGTTGTAGAATAGGAGGAATATCATCTTCCGAACTATCAAACTCCTCCGAACCCCGGCTCGGATTATTTTCATCCATCGTGGGGACTTAGAACGCCCACGAGGAGGATAAAACAATTGTGTTCAATACAATATAAGAAAAAATTACATAAAAACAAAATATAATATAAAAATGTAGGACACCATAAAGAGTTTCGTAACAGATAGGTGGGTTAATTATTTATTTTATTGCCGCGATTATATTCACCTAAAACATGCTAAAAAAAACCCACATACACAGCTCCTATCATAGAGAGAAAATAAATTAAAAAATAAAGAAAAATGAGATTATATCCACTTATAGGTGGATTTATCAATAATTTGAAAAAAATGAAAGGGAAACTAACAAACCAAAAAAATAATAATAAAAAATAATAATAATATGATACTTATAAATATTAAGAAAGGTTTCCTGGATTAATCAACAACATTCTTCGTCGAAAAAAATTTCAAACCAACGAACGAAAAAAAGACAAAATATATATGTATAAAAAAATGCAATAAATTTTACCGGAAAAGTACTTCTGCCTGCAAGGGGGATTATCCTCTATCTTCAGTCAGTAGTGGAGCAAAGTGGAAATCAAAAGAAATGTTTACCTATTGTTACACAATTTGGTATGATGCGGCTGCTACTCGTGTCTGTCTGTTGATAGGCTATTGAAAAGCCTCCGGGTGCGTGTGGAACAACGCTTTGACCGACGCGATGGAATGGTGCGGTGATGATGATGATGATGATGATAGCCGTCGTGGGGGAGAACGAAATTCTTCTCACTTTCGGTGTCGATAACGGGTCGTTGGATGGTCCTTTACAAGACTCGCCTGTAAAGGCCACTTCCCTTGTTCCGAACGTCGCACTGTGGCACTATTAAACCAGCTGTTACACCAGCTTTAGTGCAGAAAAAAAACCACGATCGTGGAGAATAAAAAAAACCAAAAAAGTAATTCGATTGCGGAGCTAACCAAAGTGGAACTTGCACATTCGAACGTTCAACAAGGAATCAGCATTTTATTTAGTAAACGACCACAAAGTATTATTATCTTATATCCGGTTTAAAATTTAACCGTTCGTTTAATTTCGTCCTTTTTTATATTTGCCGATCTCCCACAAAATATTATTGCTTTGCCAACTGCTTTAAATTTTATGGGGTGTTTGATTTGTGCTAATACTGGTATTTTTTCTAGTATTTCAATGCTTGTTTGGTATGCTCATTTTATAGCAACATACTTGTGGCATTCTATGTTCCACTCTACTGTTGAGCATTCATTTTTTAGTGACAGTAGTATTTGTTTATATCTTTGTACTTTTTTGTCTTCTCCTTAATATTTTGGAGAGATCTTGGTCTGTTTATATATTTTTTTAAATTGCTTAGTTCATTTTTTTTTAACTTAATTGTTTTTTTTATAAGGCTCAAGTGCCATAGGCATAACGGAGCCGAGTTTTTTTTTTCATTTTTACAACGATAATAACTTACTTACTAGGTTAGTTTTGGAAAGCCGAAAAACTCGCGGCTTGGTCGAGGTTTGGGATTACAATGATTCGGGTAGGAATGGGGAAGTAGGAATCTGGCTGTTGGCTTTCAACAGCAGATTGGCGATGCTATATTGTTGCTGTAGGTCTGGCGTAGATGTTGCATTGCGTTAAGCTGTAACGATACAATAGAAGCGGTATTACGGGGGAGGGGACGAGGTGGACATGTTAAAACGACAGCTAAGAGAGGATCAAACGAATACATCTATTTGTTTCAAGAACTTGTAAAGTAGCCCCACATAGTCCAAGTCCAGCTTACCCAGCACGTCTCTGATATCTTCCTTCTCTGGTTTCCCTCGGGCCCGTAGGGATGCGCAAAGATCAGATCTGGAAATTTTGTAATCGAGGCAAAACCAGACAACGTGGTTGATGTGCTGATAACCTGCACCACAGCCGCATTGATTGGTGTCTGAGAGACCTATTCGATAGAAATGAGAGCCTAACGAGTAGTGATTGGACATTAGACGACACATTACCTTGATAAAATCCCGGCTAATATCCAACCCTCTGAACCACGATTTTTTCGATACCTGTGGGAGAATGGAATGTAACCATCTGCCTAGATCCCCTGCATCCCATTTTTGTTGCCAGCTGATCAAGGCCTGTTGACGGAAAATAGCAAAAAATTCGTTGAAGGCAATTTGTCGATCATAAATATCGCCTGCCATAGCGCCCACCTTGGCAAGTGAGTCTGCTTTCTTATTACCCGGAATGGAGCAATGAAAAGGGACCCACACCAAGGTGATGGTGTAGGAATTGTTTGATAGGGCACTCAAAAGAGATCGTATTTCGCTAACGAAAAACGGTGAGTGCCTTGCCGGCCACATTGAGCGAATAGCCTGCAGTGAGCTGAGACTATCCGTAAAAATGAAAAATTGATCAGAGGGATGAGAGGCAATTCGCTCTAATGCATAGTGTATAGCCGCCAATTCTGCGACGTATACGGAGCAAGGATTTTGAAGTTTTAAGGAGGTGCTATGAATTTCGTTAAAAACACCAAATCCAATGGAATCATTCGTTTTTGACCCGTCGGTGTAAAACTTCCTCTCACGTCTGATATGGCCAAACTTGCTTTCAAAAATTGATGGAATGTATTCCGAACGGAGTGGATCTGGTATTCCACGAGCTTCTTGCTTCATGATCAGATTAAAAACTGCAGTAGAACTAGAGAAGTCTTGGGAGTAATCACGATTAGGAACATTCGAAGAAGGGCTCACCTCCAGAGTCATGTACCAATAGTACAGTGTCATGAACTAAGTTTGAAGATTTCGTTTGATTAGCTTTTCAAAATTTTCAATTACCAATGGATTTAGCACCTTAGAGCGGATGAGGAAGCGGAACGATAGCTCCACAAAACGATCTGATAAAGGAAGAACTCCTGCTAATACCTCCAAACTCATAGTATGAGTCAAGTCATACAGTCTAACGCGATACGAAGACAACGGTACTGGATTCGCTGCAGCTTCAGAATATGAGTTTTCGCGGCGGATTGAAAACAGAAGCTACCGTACTCGAGAACCGACAGAATCGTTGTACGATACAGCTTTATCAGATCTTCCGGGTGGTGGGGAGCCCCCATTTTCCGGTGATAGTACGCATGAAGTTTATTTGCTGCTGGCATTTCTGATGCAGATACTTATTGTGCTTTCCCCAGGTGCATTTAGAATCGAACCAGTCCCAAAGGTATTTATAAGACAAACTTTGAGTTATTATTTTAACCATGAGTTGAAGCGGTATCTGTGCTGGATCACGCTTCCTAGAAAAAACAACTAACTCAGTTTTCTCCGGGGAGAATTCGATACCCAGCTTTACAGCTCAGGTAGACAAATTGTCTAGGGTATCCTGCAACGGTCCCTGCAGGTTGTTCGCCTCTGGTCCTACAATTGAAACAACAGCGTCATCCGCAAGCTGTCTTAGCGTGCAATTTTCCATGAGGCAGCTATCGATGTCTCTGACATAAAAATTATAAAAAAGGCGGCTTAAACAAGAGCCCTGGGGGAGACCCTTGTAGCTAATTCGTGAAGTTGTCGAAGGCCCATGAGAAAAGCTAATATGTTTCTCAGACAACAAATTGTACAAATAGTTGTTTAATAATGGTGAAAGGCCACACTCGTGGAGTTTGTCTGAAAGGACGTCTACACAAACTGAATCAAAAGCCCCCTTAATGTCCATGAAAACTGAACCCATTTGCTCATTTTGAGCATAGGCCAGCTGTATTTTTGTTGAGAGCAGCGCAAGACAATCGCTCGTTCCTTTGCCTCTGCGGAAACCAAATTGTGTATGAGATAGAAAGCCATTAGATTCAATCCATTTGTCGAGCCGATGGAGAATCATTTTCTCTAGCAGCTTCCGCATACACGACAGCATCGCAATTGGACGATAAGAGTTGTAATCCGACGCGGCTTTCCCGGGTTTTTGTATAGCTATATTTTTTACCTGCCTCCATTCATCCGGAACAATATTGACAATATTAAATAAGTTTAGCAAGCGCCTCTTTACGACGTCTGGGAGGTTTTTGCAACCAGTTAAACTTGATTTTATCCATTCCTGGTGCAGAATTGTTGCATGAAAGAAGAGCAAGTGAGAATTCGAGCGTAGAAAAGGGCGCATCCATTCTTTGCACCGGAACCGAATCTGGGCACACTTTCTTGGCGAACGCGTAGACCCACCGAGAAGAGCTTTCCTTGTCTTCATTCACCGACGACGCATTTCGCATTCTTCTCCCGACGGTCCAAAGAGTTCTCATCGGCGTTTCGCGCGATAGCCCTTCGACGAAGTGACGCTAATATCCGCGTATCTTGGCCTTGCCGAGGCCCTTAAACTTACGCTCAAGAGCAATGTACCGCTCATAGTTATCTCGCGAACCGCGCTTCTGAAATGCTTTAAACACGATTAATGTTTCACGGTAGACCACAGTACATTCGCCATCCCACCACGGAGTGGGCGAACGTCGGCGAATTATTGATCCTGGTACCGGTCTGCGCTGTGCGTCGACCGCACATCGATGATCGCTTCAGCGTATTTACCCCAGTCGATGCACTTCGTGAGGTCGTACGCAATGTCGATCGAGCGAGATTGACACGAACCATTGGTGATTGAAATTTTGATAGGCAGGTGATCACTACCATGGGGATCTTGAATCACTTTCCACGTGCAATCCAATGATAATGAATTCGAACAGATTGAGAGGTCTAATTTGCTTCCAGGGTTTGGAGGTGGAGCCACGCGTGTTACTTCCCCAGTATTCAAAATAGTCAAGTTGAAGTAGTCCATGAGGCTAGTATCAATGCAGAACGGTCGTCGTCGTACGGTGACCCCCAGGCTGTACCGTGGGAATTAAAATCTCCTAAGATCAACCGTGGCTCTGGCATTGCGAGGCAAATAGTTGAAAGGTCCCTGCGGGATATTGCCTTATTCGGTGGCAGGCATATGCTGGCTATACTAAAACTTTTGCCTCGAATAGTCACTTGGCATGCAACTAGTTCAGGGCCTGTCATTGAGGGGAGATCAATTCTATAAAAGGAGTGGAGCTTATTAATCCCCAACAGCACCCTTCCATATGAGTCCCCTCGATCCTGCCGAATAATGTTAAAATCGTGGAAAGAGAAATCTTTATCAGAAGAGAGCCATGTTTCACAGAGAGCAAATACGTCACAATGCGATTTATGAACTAAAAACTTAAAAGCGTCCAAATTTTTTAGAATACTTCTACTATTCCATTGTAGTGCTTCGATCATATCCCCGACCTCATTGGATAAATTATCCATCGAAAGATATGATCGAATCAAGAAGAGGCCATTTTGAAGACAGTTTCTTTAGAAGAGGTTTTACAAATGTAAGGATCATGTTGATGAGGTTTCTCGTTGTTAGTGAGACCTCGAAAATGGTGAAGATGAATTCCACAATCCCAGAAAGAGATATTTTTTCAGAGTCTTCGACTTGACACGGTCGAGATTCCGGATGTCTTGGTAGTTGGCGTCCTGGGCAAAACACTGGAACAACTGGGCTTTTACATGTTCCCGGAAATGGCGGAAAGTCACTATCGAGTGGTTTAAAACCTGGATGAGAAACTTTTTTTGTATTGCCACCACTTCTTGGATTGTTCAGAGGAGGGTGTGGAGCCTGTTCTACAGTCAGCGCGTTTTGAGATGCTTGCTGACGGTGCCGTTGACGTCTTGCTGTAGCGCGCTTTCTCATCGCTCCCGTCTGAACAACAGAGTACTCCTCAGCATCCTCAAAGTCTGAGCCATGATCATCAATGGGCAGGGAAGAAAAGATATTGTTGTCAGGTTGGGCTGGTGGAACAGCGGCCTGTGCGATCTTTTTAAGTATTTCTGCATAAAAGCGCTTTGACCGCTGCTGCAACGAACGAAATTCATGTTTCTCCCGCTCTATATACTTCGGGCATGCGGAGAGATCATGTGGAGCTTTCCCACGGCATATACACTTGGGGTCCGTACTGCAGGGACCCTCCACATGTTGCTCACCGCATTTGCCGCATCGTGCTTTGTTACAGCAGTAAGGTACAGTATGACCAAACTGCTGGCACTTGTCACAGTGCATGACCGTCGGTATATAGAGAAGAACAGGTAACCAAAGCTTCCCCAACACGAGGAAACTCGGGAGGGCGGCTCCAGATCACACAAAATGAATTTGAAGGCCTTTTTTGCCGTCGGATGACACATGGTTCATTTGTCTGACATCAAGAACCTGAACTGATGGAACGGCACGATTTTTAAACCCACCTGTTCCTTGAGCCTTGATGTCAGCGCACGTCAAAAACGATTCGGTGATCACTCCGGCTATTTCAACTACGTTCGAGGGAAGATACAAATGGTATTCTAAGGAAAAGAGCTCTGAGGCAACAATCCTGTTAGCTTCTTCACGATCATTTAGGGTGATGCCAAGCTTACTGCGACTGGGAGAGGTTATTTCCTGAATGCTCCGAAACGACTTTGCCAGATCCTTTTCAATTTGGAATTTATTCAACGGTTTACTCTTGGGCCGAAAAAAAAACCCAGAAAAGGACCTTTAGATCCGGTTGGATAAGCTTTCCGGCGGGGGAGCTCGGAGGAGGATGTACCAGAAGTTGCTTCAGTCGAATTTGGCTCCGAAGCTTTTTCTGTCTCCATTAAAGAAACATTAGGAAAAGGTTGTAGAATAGGAGGAATATCATCTTCCGAACTATCAAACTCCTCGAATTATTTTCATCCATCGTTGGGACTTAGAACGCCCACGAGGAGAATAAAACAATTGTGTTCAATTCAATATAAGAAAAAATAAAATAAAAAACAAAATATAATATAAAAATGTAGGACACAATAAAGATTTTCTTAACTGATAGGTGGGTTAATTATTTATTTTATTGTTGCGATTATATTCACCTAAAACGTGCTCAAAAAAAATCCACATACACAGCTCCTATCACAGAGAAAAAAAAAAAAATTGAGATTATATCCACTTATAGGTGGAGAAAAAAAAAGGAGAAAAAACAAACCCAAAATAATAACAATAATAATAGTAATAATAATAATAAAAAATACTTATATAATACTAAGAAAGGTTTTCTGTTATCCGGGAGGATTAATCAACAGTATTCTTCTTTTTCTTCAAAAAAATATCTTTATAAAAAAAATGCAATATGGGCATTATTGCAATTGCATTATTGCAATTTTACCGGAAAAGTACTTCTGCCTGCAAGGGGGATTATCCTCTATCTTCAGTCAGTAGTGGAGCAAAGTGGAAATCAAAAGAAATGTTTACCTATTGTTACACAATTTGGTATGATGCGGCTGCTACTCGTGTCGGTCTGTAGATAGGCTATTGAAAAGCCTCCGGGTGCGTGTGGAACAACGCCTTGACCGACGTGATGGAATGGTGCGGTGATGATGATGATGATGATGATGATGAAGACGATGATGATGATGATGATGATGATGATGATGATGATGATGATGATGATGATGATGATGATGATGATGATGATGATGATGATGATGATGATGATGATGATGATGATGATGATGATGATAGCCGTCGTGGGGGAGAACGAATTTCTTCACACTTTCGGTGTCGATGACGGGTCGTTGGATGGTCTTTTACAAGGCTCGCCTATAAAGGCCACTTCCTTCGTTCCGAACGTCGCACTGTGGCACTATCAAACCAGCTGTTACACCAGCTTTAGTGCAGAAAAAAAACCACGATCGTGGAGAAAAAAAAACCAAAAAAGTAATTCGATTGCGGAGCTAACCAAAGTTGAACTTGCACACTCGAACGTTCGACAAAGAATCAAGTTCATTTATTATAGATAATAGATAATTAGATCCTCTTTTGTTATATTCAAATCACTTCTCTTTTTTTTTGCTTTTGTAATATTATTTACATTATGTAAATGAATTCTTCTTCCATTTTTTTTTTTAATTTTAATAGATAAACAGGAACACATGAGGGAAATTTTTTTCACTTACATTACCGCATTCCGTTGTCGTCTTCGTTTTCAGCTTGATGGTGGTTGCCGACTTTTGATAACCGACCATCGTTTTTCGTTGTTCGTTGTAAGTCCTAATTGATGGTAGTAGCCGACTTTTGATAGCCGACCATCGTTTACCTTTGCTCGTTGACCCCAGTTATCGGTTAGTTATCTCGGACACCAATGTGGGGGTACAGCTGCAGATGACATCGTTGGTGAGGACCATTGGTAAACACCATATTTCACTTTTACTTTTGTCACTCATCAGTAATACTGTTTTTGAATTTGTGTTCGCGCTAAATCTTCGTACTATAACGTAATTTACACTTCCGTAATGTTTTCTATGCTTCCCGCGATTTTCAGCGCACGTTTGCGCTCTCTTCGTTTTAGCATTGCGTACAACGTTAGTGCTAGTTGTACTGATACAATTGCTAAAATTACGTAAATTAGCAACTCGTTTTGCTCAAACATATTACTATGATAGTCTTGTGTATTCACTATTCTAATCTATGGGTCCCCCGTATGGGTCACTTCAGATTTAGAATTTGACTTCCCCATTTTAGTTCACTATATCGTTTTTGTCAGAAAACGTTCGAGAAGTTTACCACGTTCTTCTAGCCTAATACACTAAGCCTATAATTTGGCCTCCAATGCCATAATTTATGACTTCCTGGAGGGTTTGAATTCCCATCCGTGTAAACACTATTATGTTGCCAGTCAGAGAAGGCAAGAAAAATGTTGCCCACTGTAGCAGTTCATGTTGTCTGGCTGGGACAATTCCCGGTATCGCACAGAACTTTATTGCCTCCTGGGTAACACTGATTGTCACTTCATTTTCTTCGCACTTAATTATCTCTACTAGTCTTGTTTCTTCAAGTATGTTTAAGGTGAATTGCTGCTCCATGTATTTTTTCCTATCTTTTATCTCTCTCTCAGCAAACTTACCTCGCTATTTCAAATTGATATATCTCGATTGTTAGTGAATGAACTTGAATCAAACTACATCAGATTGCTCACAGCAAGTAAGCATACAAACTGATGTGATTAAATATCCAATATCTAGTACAGATTCTGAGTTATATCAATTCTAAATTTTGTGGTAATGGCTGCCGTCGAGAATGCTTCAGCGTAAGCCCTTAATAGCTTCTTTACTGGTTTGGTATTGTCTAATTTTACCGATTTCCTTGATTTCTTAGCTTCGTTCAACTTTTTTAAAGTTGATTTCAATATACTAATCGTTGCCATGACAACGTTCACTGTTCAATATTTCCGCGTGGCATACTCGTTCAAATAACAGTGTACGCTTTCACGCCTATTAACTTTTTTCACGTAAAAGATTTTTCACACACATTAGCGTTTTTTCATTTGGCCCATTTCACGTCATGTGAGTTATCCATATTCCGCTTCACTTTTACTCGTTCGCGTATCTCTTCTAATTAAGCTTTTATTGCATCCATTTTTTTGATCCGATACTACTCGGAGATAATTTGTTCGTAAACTGTTGCACTACACACCACGGTTCACTGTTGCTTACGGTCGCCATTTACCATATTTTATATGGTTATTTAATAAAGACTTTAAACTCACTTTTAGTCACATGACATACTGAGGTTTTCTCAACTGAGAGCGAATGGTAAGAGAAAGACTTTTGTTTGAGTAGCCGAAATGGCCGAACTGGATAACATCCAGAAGCGTCGGGCTCTAAAGTCAGAATCCTTTATTTTACGTAATTGCTTGGGTGCTATATAGAAATAAGGAGACGACTGGAGTGACAAATACCCAAAATTGTCTATCCTTGCATTATCGAACATATGGATTTGCGTTAAGCGCCTTGGTTTGTTATTTGATTCCCCCGCGCTGCGGACTATCGGCCTTCGAACCTCACAAGCAGAGGTAAAGAGAGAGAGTCGATTGAACGATGCGCGCGGTGGTGAATGGCTTACAGATGTGTTGTTTGTAATTGCATAACTATGCACTTTTGTGCCCATTCGTTAGTTCAGTGCTGGATAAGGTATAATTAAGGTTACATTTTTTTTTGATTTCATAAATTTTGTATTTGTTGATATTGTTTCAAAACTAATTACATAATAATTAGTTAAATTTCAACTTGTAAATGAAAAACTAGTTCATCTACGTTTACAGCGAACCAATGATAAAGGTGACGTAATTAATAAAATATTTTAGAATTTCAATTTTCTGTCTTCTGCTCGTGTTGAATAATGCAGGGTGTATAAGGTCGTCGAATGAGAGTCTCCTCTGGCCGCCAAGGATTGATGTTATCACTCTTCGCAGATGACTCCACGCCGCCGTCACTCGTGTGCACTCACTCAATTTATGTTTCAATGTTTCTGTTGCCCCGTTGCCCCCCGCACGGTTCGTTGTCTGCTCGACGAATTGTGTGCCACAATACTCTATGCTCTAACTTTTCATTGACGAGTAGATACCAGCAGCTACGCTGGCTTGAAGAGAGGCTTTTGCTTCCGATGTTGCGCCACACGCGCTTCCAGTTCACTGTAGGGTGTCGTAACATCACTCTGGGTTGGTCTGTTTGGTCGAGGAAAAAACGCTGGATTTGATTGGAGGAAGGATTTTGTGGAGGCAAGCGAGGGTATGTTTGCACGATTGTTTTTAGGCAGGGAAGATCAGCAGGGGGGGTTGAGTGGATCTGTTTGAGTAACAAAGGAATTATAAAAGGGAATGGAGCCGATTGATCAGCAACGCTTTTGCCTTTAGCGCTGGCAGCTGTAGATTTAATCCTCCTTGCTCACGTAGTCTTGCTAATTGCTGCATTGGAACACGCGCTGGATGCCTTCTCCACAAAAATTTCCCCATGGTGGATGTTATTTTGGCGGCATGCACGCAGTACATCGGTAAAATGGAACAAAGGTACCATACTTTGGCCGTGATAGATGTGTTAAGGAGAATTACCTTTTGGTGTAGGGTAAGTGTGCGCAGCGAATGTAGCCACACCTGTTGCGCTATTTTGCCAACCAGCATATCCCAGTTAAGTGTGTTCATGCGTCGAATCGAGTTTGCAAATATCACACCAAGAATCTTTATCTGGTTTTCGATTCTTATCCAATTAGCTTGTATCGGGTTCCCATTCACGAAGCCGACATCAATGGACGTCGTTTTGTTGAGGTTGAGTACGGCTCCAGATACATGTCCAAAGCGACGAAACAGATAACGCATTGTTTCGATCTTTCTTGCCGATGTAGTGATGACGCTGATATCGTCTGCATATGCAACGATTAGGTCGCTGCCACACACTTGCTCGAGGGAATGTATCAGTGGATGTAGGTACAATACAAACAAGTGCATTGATATTGGGTCGCCTTGTCTCACCGACCGTTGGATAGGGAACGTTGCTGTCAGGTGCCCATTTATCAATAGGCGAGAGGATGATAGTGTTGCAATCAGGGAGAGCAAATTCACGAGCTGGCTGTTTATACCGAGGGAGCGCATGTTCTCAAATAGAAATGAGTGCCTTACTCGATCGAAGGCATGGTCTAGATCGAATGAGACCAGATTACCAACCTGTTTACGCGCCGTCAGTTGAGCGATCCTGTCCTTCAGAGCCAACGTGGCCTGAAAGATGTTGTTGTGTGCGTTGGAGCATTTTTGAGAGTTGCTGATGATGTGATGTGTTGACATGAGAGCTTCCAGGCGCGTCTTGAGGATTCTGGAGAGCAGCTTATAATCGAAGTTGAGAAGAGAGATTGGGCGATACGAGCCTACAGTGTTACCATTTCCTTTCTTTTTCACCAACACGATAATACCGTTTACAAATTCCGATGGGAAATTAGATGCTAATGCTTCATTTAGCAGGAGGTTGAGCTCCCGATGTATAACATCAAAAGTGCGAAGATAAAATTCTTTCGGAATTCCGTCTGGCTCCGGTGATTTTTTGGAAGCGCTCGTCTTGATCGCCATCCAAATATCCGTCGTGCGGATCTCGTCCATGCATGCTGCGTTTACTACATCGTTTTCTGGGATTAGCTGGGTCCCACTGACAATCTACGTGTTGTGCTACTTCATCAGCAGGCTTCGAATATAACTCAGAGAAATATTGGTGTACGTGGTCTTGAATGGCTTGCGAATCTTCAAATATCTCCCCTTGGTCGCCGTCCAAACGAGCTATCGTTGTCCTTTTCCTTCTTCTTTCCCCAAGCTGGAATACGGATATTGATTCTCCTGCTACAATTTATAGCAAATATTTGTGTTTACAGTTCGTAACTGCTCACACAGTCCTCTGCAGACATATTTACGATCCAGTCTTGATGAAGAGCTGGCCGCAATGAACGTATGACCAGGGTCTCTGGGACGCAGTTTTAGTCACACATCATCAAGCTGCAGCTGTTGTACGGTGGCCTGGAGAGACGGACTTGTATTGAGCCCCGTTGCATCGCACTGCCGCAACACACAGTTAAAATCGCCTGCGAGAATTGTGTGCTCGGTGTGCTGTCGGAGGTAGTAGGCAATTGTATTGTTGAAGAACCGCTCTCTCTGGGCGCGGTACGCTGATCCAGACGGGGCGTAAATACTACAAAGTGTGGTATCATGAACTCGCACGGCGATTAGGCGACCATCTAGACTCCTCTCCACATTCGAAAATTGTATGTGGTTTTTCAAGGGCAATGGCAGTTCCTCTTCTCGCATGGTCAACGTTGGCGATGACATTGAAGCCAGGGAGAGTGAGTTGCTCGTTTTCCACTTCCTGAAGAAAAACGATGTCTAGCTCCATCGTTCGGATAAGTGCGCAAAGTGCTTCAAGCTTGGTCGTGTTCGTAATGTTGTTTATGTTGATGGTCGCAATATTATAGCTGGTGAAGAGGACTCTTTGTTGTGTGGTGCGTTGCCATCATCACAACGCATTTTTTTGCCTGTTGGTCTTTGTGAGCGTCTGCTGGACGTTGATGAGTCGGTTTCGTTGCCGTCGGTTTTGTGTTGCGAGGACGATTTTCGCGTCACTCTTGTCCATGTGTTGTTGTTACTCTCTGCATCCTGTACGTCTGCAGGTTTTAAAAACCCATCTAGATCGACCTCGATAGTCTCCATACCAACAGAAGACGGCACACTACTGGATGCAACCGGTTTCGATGTGTTGGCGGAAGATGTACGTTGCTTCGGTATTGATGGTTTTTGGCCTGAGACTTTGGGAGCGATCGGTCGAGTAGCGTTCGGACGCATGGCATGTGGTCGTGACGGGTTAAGATTTTTGGTGACGTCAGCGTACAATGAGCTGTTAGTCGCCAGTTTTTGGACCAGCAGCTTTTCGTTCTGCACACACGAGATACCATTATGAATATACTCGCCACAATACCGCCAGGTTTGCTGTTGGTCATTGTACGACACGAGTGTCGTTTCTCCGTCGATGGTAACGTAGGATGCAATCCCTTTTTTGATCGTCTTCCGTACGATACGTACACCGGTCGATAATCCGGGAAAGTAGTGGTTTTCGTCCGATAGCTCCTCTCGGACCGATAGTGTCTCGCCGTGCACGCTGAGGAATTTTGTAATCCTCTAGTTCGTTACATCTTCGGATAGATTATGAAGCCTCACTACTACAGCTCCATCCTCCATCACCAGACGGAGTTTGTACGAAGTCCCGTCCACTGTCAGCTCGTGTTTGTTGTCGTTTCCCTCGACGACGTTCTGTGCCACTTCGAGGCTAGCGGCTTTGATAAACGCGACTGCGGTGTTGCGGCTGTATTGAATCCGCAGTACCTCCTCACGCTTCATACCCAGTGTCACACCAACGAACTGGTGGACCTCCTCGGACGATGGCTTCTTCGGCACATTCGCATAGTCAATGCGAAATGTGTTTTCGCGGCGTTTTATCGCGGACATATGTACGCGGTAGCAAAAAAAAAAAACGCGACACGAAACTCACTACAATCGATCACTCCTGTCGTAATCGCACTTTTATTCTTCGGAATCAATCAAAAAAAGCTGGCAAAAAGGCTTCCGCAGACGATAGTGACACAATGCATCTATTCGGCACGGAAGTTGAGAGCTAACTGTAACATCATGTAGAAAAACAAATTCTACTTGACTAATCGTTTACATTTCATTAGACACATAAGATTCACTTGATTTTGCGAAGCATTTTCCACTGCCTGAATCACATGAAAGTTAAGTGAATTTTTGGTGGATATTTTCCAATGACTATGTGTTTTTTTTATTTGGAATGCACTACCGCGGTAAACGCGAGTTCGCGGCAAATTTTTCGCCACTATTATTCGCTGCCGCTGCGGTAAAAACACGCTAACTGACTTGAACTTCTGTTTTGTTTTGTTGGAACCTGTTCCAACCACGATAAACGATATCGATATTAGATTTTCGACGTTT